>JAHZND010002441.1:0-42503 GCA_027744115.1 Acrocyrtus sp. NNG-2020
TATGTACTACACGAAAAGAAATTTATACTGCAATTCCAATCATGAGTCACTAGAATAATTGTGATGCAGTGCGAGCATGATCAATCTCAGGATTCATTTTTACGATAGAATGACAAAAAAAGGTTTCATAGGTAGGTTACTTTTTGCTGTTGTTTGGTGAGGGAGCAAAACTGCATGGGAGTGGTATGAAACGAAAGATTACTTAGGCAAAGCGAAAAGTTCTCACAAATCCAGACTAGTTTTCTGCAGTAAGAATAGAATGGAGTATTGGAGTGCATCCACATTGTGGGTGATGAGAGCGGTGGTTACAAAAAAGGGGATATTTTCCGGAGAATAGGAAGGAAGGTGAAAGGTAATAGGAAGTAAAATATTTTGGAGATGATGGCAAAAGCTTCCCGTTTTAAATGGAGGCGTCAGACCGCGAAATTCATTGTGATCATATCACAATCACATCGATTTCCTCTTCCGTGGAGAGTGGAAAGGCGATGGAAGGCGATGGGGGGTGAAGCCCGTATTTTGAGCATTCCGAAAAAAATAGTTTTTCCGAGAGCGTAGGCATATAGCTTTTACAAAACAGACTGGGTGGCTTGCTCTTCGACATGCATTGGAAATAATACAGAGATGATTAAATTTTTTTTGCCAAGTTATGTAATATTTATGGAGGAAAAGGAAGAATAGGATTTTTCTGGATTTACATAGAAATACCGAGAATCAGAAAAGACGTGAGCACAAGCCATGAATTTTTATATGCCGGTTGAGTGCGATTGTCACAATCCATAAAATGTACCTAGTCAGGAATTCCAGTGAACTGCTAAGAGACTACAACCATTGTCCAGTAGATGAGCACTTTTATTTAAAAAAAAAATTTTTTTTGACAACGTCAACNTTTTTTTTGACAACGTCAACTTGTTACAGGAGCAGACCACTTACGCTTAATTAGAAAAAAGGAAATCATGAGAGGCGCAACATTTTGCTAAAACTGGCGATGGTGTTTGTGGCAGAGTGTCGATGTAAATCGTATTACAAAGCAGAGGGAGCTCTCCAGCTCACTCTTTCTCTGTATGGTTGACTGATTTGACTTAAAATGATTGTTGATACCGCATTTTCTCCCATTCACTCATCTCTTCGCCTTTTCCCCTGTACTCTTGCTACTTCCCAACTGCTATCAACTTTTCATCGTCATTATTACTCCGCCGAGCGAAAATGGTTGTCAGATACACATAAGAAGAAAAGATATAAATCGGTGTTACAATGAGCCACCAAACAAGCTATCACTTTTCCATCCATCTATTCTCCGCTCTGTTACTTTCCTGAACAAATAATATCTTTAAATTTTAAAGAGTGGAATAATCTATTCTCCGCTCTGTTACTTTCCTGAACAAATAATATCTTTAAATTTTAAAGAGTGAAATCCCATCCTGGGAAAGCATTATTTTGATGGCGGGTGCATTTTGTAAAAGTGAAAGTCTTACTCCGTCTTCATCTCCCTTTTCTTCTATTCACTTTTTCACGACGTTCTTGTTTGAACTCGTCTAAAACTTCAAAAATGGAATAATACTTTCAGCAAAGGAGCTGGAGACGGGAAGGGGAAGACAGGAAAAAGAAAAGGAAGGGGTGTCAGCTCCGATGATGGGTGACATGAATAGGTGGTCTTTTCTGAATAAGCAGCATTCACCACTCAACTTGCACTGTGTTTTCCTGCACTGATTAACATACTGGTAACTCTGCTTATTATCAATCACCCACATGCATTCTCTTACTAGCAAGATCCATTTCCAGAGTGGTGGGAAGAGTTTGCAAAGCTCTGATTTTACGAGATGCATACAGGCTGCTCCAAAATTAAGAAGTTAAAATGCGTCCGCAGTCAACATGCTCATGACAAACAAAAATGCCACTTTTCTCCTGCTTTTACGATGTTCAAAGGAAATTCAAAAGTGACTTTCATCTTTATCATTAGATGAAACTTGGGGAAAGCCATTCCATTTATTTTTTTTTCAATGAGGATGAAAGCAAAAAAATATTAGCTTTTAAGAGAGGCTCTTTCCGCCCCATCCGCTGAGCCATCGGAGTAATTTCATTAATTTGTATATGTAAACAAGATAATCTTGAGCTAAAGTTTTTCATCCATTTGGAACATGATACCTTTCCTTTCCTTAGTTAACGAAGGAAAAGTACTGGAATGGGATACATCAAAAACATGTATTGTGCTCGGCTGGAGTGGCGTAAAAAGTAAGCGGGTGATCACCACGTCCCATCACACCCGGAGCTTATGAAGTTAAACTTTATCGTGGGCTCATCATCATTTATTATTTTTTTGCTCCAACATTATAGCCATATTAAATGAGATAGTGTGCTCATCCATAAATGTTGCAGTCATTATTATTAGCTTTGCAAGTTAGTGTTAGTAGAGAAAGGGGGTGATCAGTGATCACCCATTGGAATGGTTGGTGTATGGAAAGAACATACGTCTCATTGTCATACAGTTTTAATTTGAACGACAGCTTTTCCAGCAACAATGCACTGACTGAAATTGACATGAATTGTCAACAAAGCTTAGAGCTGCTGACGGTTGAGGCGATGATGCTTTCCACTGTCATTTCCTTTATTATTGGATTCCCTCATTTGTCCCGTGCTCTCTCCTCGCAGTAAATTCGGCATAAAAAAAACTTTTTATCCTTTTCTGTTTATATTTTCTATGGTTTTTTCGTCTCCTTCCTGTCCTTCTCATCGCACTCCAATCAAATACACAAGCACACAACAGCTCTGCATTTATGCGGACTGACAACAACGAGGAGACTTGTATGATTTTAAGTATTATTTTGTAATTACTAGGATTGCAAATGGGTTGATATCTGCCCTCATCATGAGCCTTCTTGTGTCATCGTGGTTGTGTGGTGGTTGGGAAAAGTCATCGGACCTGTGCTTATGATGGTTGATGGGGACGTGTGTACGCAGCAGATTCATACTGGGCGTGAAGAGTTGTCAACCGGATTTTCTTTCTGGTGACGTCGTGTCTTTCCATTCAAGGCATATTGTGCAAGTTTTTTCAGAAATAACGGAGGGGAAATGAGATATTATGAATGGGATGCGTTCAAGGTGCTATTTACCTAGACAGATGACAGTTTGGGAGAATTTTACTTTTAAATGCCATTTAAGTTCTAGCAAGTACTCAGATTTTTCAGATTTAGTGCTTTTCCTGAAAAATATATCGAAAAAGTGGGCGAAGAGTTTGAATAGCTAATCGCAAGTAAAAAAAAATATTGTGTGGATAACAAAACAGTTTTTAGAAGGATTAAAGTAGGATTTTAGTGTGAAAGTATACGCACAAAACAAGAGTACAGCTATTTTTATCCACTTACAAGAAAAGTTTCTTTTTAGGGTAAATATTTTTTTCACAACTTAAAAAGTTCGATTCAGATTCGATTCAGTGCGTAGAGAGCTAGCGATGAGTAAAAACATCAAAACATGTTTACTTGACTATTAAAGAAGATTTATAAGAAAAATTCTGCTTGGATTGTCCACTGTAAGAAACTTTGAAAGAGCTTCAGTACTACAAGTAGTAGTTGTAGTTCGTAAATCGTAGATAAAAATGGCATTTCTTGAAAACATTTTTTTAATGATACCTTTTTCCATCATCTGTCAAATCGGGGTCTTTCGCTTGATAGAGCTCAAACATCTTGATCTCGTCGAGTATGTGCATTTTTGAAAGAGCACTAAATCGGTTGGTCATTTTTTTCACAACTTAGCAGCCCTCAGTTCATTCATTTTGTTGTAGGATTTCGAGCTCATTCAATCCGTCACTCCATTTCCTCATTCAACAAAGCTAGGTAAACATTTGGGAGACCCCAAAGTAAAATATCTCCGCAAGTGCTCCATGTTTGCGCTCTTTATTCTTACAACTCATGATGAGCTTTGTACATGCTCAACTTGATTTTGTCTTGAGAGTAGGAGATTACCATCGTCTTTTATAATTGGCAAGGAGCAGCAACTGAATCACGGACATGAAAAGAAACTTTCTGGCATATTTACTTATCATCATTTTCTCATATCGTGTACACAGTCCCTTCCTTGGGAAGAAGGAATTATACCTTGTCCGTAAGCCTTGATGAGCCTGATTTTAATTATTTGACTGCTACTAACACAAAGTATCATGTACATTTGGTTGGAGCGAAAGGTCTTTTCTCTCTTTTTTTCTCCGGCTCATTCATAAAAGGATCGAGGGTACACCTAGAAAAGGATCTCTTTTTTCTTTCAGTTTTGCTCAGCTTTTCTGTTTACTAATCTCTTCAAGCTGCTTGGAGACATTGTTTCCACTTTTCTGTTTGCTGCTGGAGGGTTCTTTCCCACTCCCACTTTACAAAATGCTACGTTCTCCTAGAGAGATGATGTGTTTCTCCCATTTTCCAGTTTGCGATTATGAGCCATATAGCACTGCGAGGGTAAGGAAATGGGAGTTGTTGTTCTATGGGAAAATCAACAGTTGCGTCTTTATCAGCAAGTACTCCCCATAAATGAATAATCTAAATATGAGCAGGATGAAGAACGGGCACAAGCTTATTGTTGAGATTTCAGAAGGACTCTATCACGACGTGTGGCTTCACCCGTATCATTATAATGACATTATTGAGAAGTGAATGAAGCCATGAAAGCTACTTAAATATTCCAATTCGATGATGTACCAATGTACCTTGAAAAGTTGTGACACTTTTGCTCCACCATTTTTTACTCAAACCGGAGTGTTTGACTAGCGACAGAAAAAAAATTCAAGTTGAAAAGTTGCGATACCAAAGTTGAGATACTACCGTTGGGTACAGTAAAGAATATATACCTACGCAGGATCTGGCCTTCATTTTTTATAGTGAAAATAACACATTAACACAACAACACAAGAACCACAATCTGAACTAACAGCCAGTCATTTTGCAAGATGAACTAAACAAGGGTCAACATAATTACAGTGAAATGCATGGGTGATTATATTTGGAAAAATTTTTACCTGTAATTTTTTATATTTGTCTGTTTGGTTCCGTTGATTGAAAAATATGTCTAGTGATGTACGAAAATAAGATATCTTGTTTAGCATAAATGAACTGTTGAAAATTTGTCATTCTCAGCGGTAGCCTTTTCTTTATGCTGCCTTTCTGTGGAGGCATGGGTTGGCAGCATAATGAAGATGTAAACATTTGTTTCCACTTGCGCAAACCTGAAAGAAGAATTTACGGAAATGTGGCTGGAAATCTGATCGGTCATCCCTCATTGACTAGTAAACAAGTGATTAGTTAGATATGCTGGGAAAGAGGCACGAAACTGAGCAGGAGCAAAAATGAAATCATTGGAGCATCCCATTTTTTCACATAGAAAGTGTGCATTTCTTTGCTAGTAGTTTTGGTTGGAGACCGCAGCAGGTACGGAGATGCCGCTTGTGATTAGGAAAAAGTTATGAAGCATGTAATTGAACATGTGAACTAATATGTACCGCACCTTTTCAAGTTACGCCAATTGTCATATTTAAGAAATCATTTTGGATTTTGGTAATAAACAGTTTTTCATGAAAAACGTACCTAATTTGACAGATGGGAGACACCCTCGAGTAACATCTTATTAAATTTTATCCTTGGGTCATATATCTTCGGTGTATAAGTACTGAAAACTACTGAAAAGAAGTGGAGATAATGGAAGCAAAATTTTTTGTCAAGGAGTTGGTCTCACAGTGCCCCAATAAAATTTAAGGTAGGAATTATATTGTTGTTAAGTGTTTTCAATAAATCGGGAGCGGGTACGGAAGGATCCGTAAATGCAGTGCCGATGAAAAATCAACAACTTTTCGGAGACACCGTACTTGAGATTTGAGGAGTAAGAGTGTGCACTTTCAATTCAATTTTAGGTGACTATCCACAGAGTCTGTGGATACCCGAGAGAGTTTCCTCAATCAAATTCGGATAATAGAGTAGTAGCATAGCACAAGTTTGGATTAAACAGGAAAATGGAACATTCAGTGTAATTGCTCATATAAAGTGATGAAGAACAAGGAGGGCAAACGGCTTTTTTTAGTAGGACCATGATACAAGTCCCGTCAGCGTGCAGGCGGAACAGGGTGAAAGACTTTTTTTTATGAAATGAGATGAAGTGAGTTGTACAACTTACTTTTTTGTAATGTTGTAAACAAGAGAATGAGAACTGTGCACACACAAAAAATAACTTTCCCCTCCAACTTTTTCACTTGTAATTTAGAAGCTGTATGAGATATATTATGCGGTAAGGTCCATGGGAATAGTGGAAAGCAAACAGAGAAGAAAAAGGAGTGGTAGAAAGTATAACTTGCTTTTTTTTCTCCTCTCGCAGTATGAAATGGTAACAGCGTGTTGATAATCGGAAAACAACCCTTTCATGCAAGAACACAATTTATTTCCTTCCTTGTATTTACTTATCATTCTGGTGATCTTCCTCCGATGGCTATTTGTTTTCTCGTAATGGATTTCACGTTATCTCCTTGAGGCACCTACACAATTACCTAACTCTACTAATGCTAATAGGATACGTTGAAGGAGAGAGGGAACGGGAGGGGGAAACCGTTGCGGCACAAGGAGCTGTAGAAAGCCACCAGATAAAAAAAGCGTATGTAACTTTGTGCCGAGTTGGGTAAACTCGTGCATATAGCACGCACACAAGATTGTCCAAATTATTACGTTATTCATTGCTATTGCTATTTGTACGTTTCACGCTTGGAAATAATAACCATTTTGTAAATAGCTATTATTGCTCCCGCCACTTACCTCCTACTTTTTTATACCCCTTTCGTTTGATGTAACAAATGGCTTTTTTTTATTTGAGAAGCTATCACTGCCCTGCTTTTTCACACGGATTACCAGTAAAATTGGGAAAGTGTCATTTCTAACTTTAACTCATTCCAAGTTTGTGAAAGTTCTAAGCATTTTGCAAAGGTTTGAATGACATTACATAATTTGCAATGCGGTGGTTTGTGCTTAATGCAAAAAAAATAAGTTGAAATCATTCCTATGAGAAAATGTACAAGTGATACTTGAAGCTCGTGATTTTAATGTCGTATGATGCTTTGGTCTTCTGTTTCGGTTTTTATCCAGAGATAATTTCAAGTGCTACCTGAGTTATCATATGTGACTCTTTTTATCTTCCGTTGGCACTTGCCTTTAGGCACAAGTCTAAAGCAATGCACGATAATAATGAATTTAGTGGAAAATTGGCATTACTCTACTGTACACATGCCTTGTTTCATTAGTTGTGAGTCGAGTATCTCAAGTAGAATTCACTTGTGTAATCTAAAAAGCGGTAGACACTAAGAGAAGGCAGACACTCCAAACTAATTAAAGGCCTCATTCAGATTTTTCATTTGTACAAAATTTGGTATTGATGATGATATGGTAGAGTTGTTCAGTGTGTCGGAAGTAAATCCAGCAAGCTGCTATTAAATAGCATACCTGAAAATGAAATGAAAAATTGCCGCTGTTGTGGTTTAATGATGATGATGAGATAGGATACGGATAAGTAGGGGAATTATTCCACTGTCGGTTTGCTTCTTTCAGCTTTTTGACTTTCTCTCGTATGAAACTCATTTCAACCAAACAGGGAATAATACTAATGATGACGGGAGTCGAGCTTTTTCTTTATTTTCCCAATACCAGCTTCCACTCCATTCCCACTTTCACTCTTTTTTCTCTGTGATCACATTGCGATGATGATTTTGTAAGTGTATTAGTGCATAACTACAGTAGCGGTTGCCGACTTCATGGTAATTTCGCTCGGTATCATCTCGTTTGTAAAAAACGTTCATCATCTCATTACGTCTTTCTAATAAGCTACACATGATTTCATGTGAGAGAGCCTACTACTAATTCACTTGAATTAGCTTTTACTTTTCACTTTCACTCATTCGTACAAACACGACTTTTATGAGCATTTTCAAGTTTTCACTGAAAATAGAAAACGGGATACTTTTCGCCTAAACTTAAGTACAATCGTAACGTATTCAGATTTCTCTATAGGCTTAATCAGCCCTGTGAAAAATATGGGCGGAAACAAGCATGGAAATTATTATGAAATAAATCGGGTACACCGAAGCGCTATGTAGCGAGTTGTTAAAGCCGAATTAAGTAATGTCGCGAAATATTTCTTTACTTTTCTCGATTACAAAGAGTGATTATGACAGATATTTACAACTTTACTTACATGATTTAATTTCTATAAAAATGAATTAATACGACCTTCACACCTTCATCAGTTAAAATGCATACGTACAAAAATAACACAAATCCTATTCATGCACAACTAATCTAGCTGACAGATACGGAGTTAGATAAGTTTTATAAATTTTAACAGAAGCAATTATAGCAAATTAGGTCAAAGTATTAATTAGTTTCTTTGTCTTCACAGCCGAACGCACGAAAAAAGTCCTCGTCAAAAGGCTGATCAAGTGCGTCTGCAATAAAATCGGGTTCCAGAAGCTACGCAATCAAAAACAAATTAAAAAGCTCTTTATATCTTTAAACTAATATTAAACAATTTACACACATGCTAAAACTAAGCCTTTAGTATCTAAACCTTCATAGCATCAAGACTGCATAAAGCTAGACAATTTACCTGATTCATCCAATCGGTACTCCCATTTTCGTCCACTAGTAGACCAACTGTAGGATTCAGATTTTCCAAAGAGCATAAATCATCACCTGTGTGAGTGTTACCGTCGTCAGGAGGAATTTCATTGCTGAAATTCAAAGGTTCCAAGTCGACATCCAACTCAAAGTCTACGTCCCCGTTGTTATCACTACTTTCAGTTGGTATTCCTTGTTTAACTGGTTTCTCTTTGGGGCATGTCGCCTCAATTTTTTCAAACAAGGACGACGAGTCCGAGTCGGACTCACATAAGGTCACTATCGGAATTGGTTTCACCTTCGCTGCCATCTTCTTTTGCTTCTTGCGGATCACTTTCTTCTTGGTCGGCTTTGTACATTTTCTCTCATCCTCACTGTCAGAAGTACTCACAGTCGTTCTCGTCTTCTTACCTTCTGAAGTACTCGGGATTGGCAGAAAAAACGAATCCGAATCTTTAGCTGATGAGTCCTTAACGGTCTTTTCTCCAGAGGTAGAATATGCTTTCTTGCAATTGTCACGTTTAGCTTGCGAAGCTCGCAAATTATATTTACTCTTTTGATGAGTATTAGCTACTGAAACGGAGGCATTTTCAGTAGACAAAGTGGATGTCATGGACCTTGTTATTCGGCCTGTTCGCGACAATGCAGAAGCTGAAGAATTAACTCTTGACCGTGTAACTCTTCGCCCTTCACTCTGGCTGCACTCCTCCGTTTCTTCTTGGACTTCAACATCAGAAATAGGCTCCACATCAGAGTATGGGGGTGTAGTTGGCTCTGAGCACTCCAAAGGGAGAAAGGATGAAGATGATGACGGCGAAGGTGCATTTGATACTATAAACACGTTAATAAAGGATATAATGAATTACAGACAATAATGACAACACGCACTTTTGCCTTGTTTCCTTTTTTCTTGATCTTTGGTTCCTTTCGTGGCTCACCTTTATCAACATCCGAAGAAGAACTGCTGGATAATGTGACAACCTCACGTTTTGTAAGGTCTGCTTCAGTTTCACTATCACTTTTTCCGTTATCCATGTTGAAATTAGCCTTACTGCAAAGTTTCTTCCCAACGTCTCTGGCCTATAATTATGATTTAAAGGTGCTAATCAAACTAGAGCAACTGTTACTCTTCCACTTTCTTGTTAAAGTTTTAAAATTTTCGAGAGAACGACAGTTAACCTGACTATATGCCGAAAAACAGGACAAGCATTATTCACTTACACTTACAATTTCGCAAAACGTCAACTGTTACCAACATATGATTTTTTATCCTATTTCCTTCTGCGGCTGTCAATACCAATCGTTTACCATTACTATTTACAAATATCAGTTAGAATTTAGAAGTTAGAAAACGACTTCTTAAAATTCGTATTCGGATCGATCTGAGAAATATTTTTCTTAAACCTACAAACGGTCAGTGCAATTGTTCAAAAAAAGCACCTGCGTTGAGCTTAGATTGTAGATGTCTAAACATATGATGATAAATTTAAGTAAGATTTTAATTCAAGTTTCAACTTACCATCTATCTACTGCATTAGATGAAAGCAAAGGCGATGCAGGAGATAATTTTACGCAAAAATCAGTAATTACTTTTGAAACGAACTTAAAATCCCGCTAAAGAAAACATGAAATCGGTTTTGCCGGTCGGATTGAGGCCATCGTGGTACGAACGTCACCTACCAAATAATTTTTCGTCACATTACCACTAATTTTCATGTCATGCGCTCTAGTGCTAGTTCGGAAACGGATGTGCCGATTTTGTTGAAATTTTGCACATCCGTTATAGAGGTCATAACCTCAAAAACGTCCTATTTTGAGCTCATTTGACCAAAGGGGGCGACCCCAGGGGGTCATGAACTTTAAGCAGTTGCTATATAAAGGTAGTGTGAAGATCACAGGTTCGAATCCTACCTTGGACGTAAGTTTTTGTCCCTTTAATTTACCTACTGTTAATGAGCAAATGAGATTGTCTGCTGATGAGTGTTAACTGATCTTCTCCTTTCCCTTGCATCATGTTTAAATTTGAGTAACAATAACCTGTCCAGTTACCAGTATGCATAAAGAGCAACCAATGTCAATATGTTTGACAACTTGTCTCGTATGATTATGAGAACTAAAAATGTAAAAATCTAGAAGTCGATGTCGATATGCCAAAAAGCCTATTGTTTAAGCCAAGAAAATTTATTTAATACATTAACATGTAAAAGTTATAAATAGTACAAATAGATTGCTTCAAATTCTGATATTCTGAATTATTTAATACTATCTAAATAAGTTT
Organism: Acrocyrtus sp. NNG-2020; assembly: GCA_027744115.1. Lineage (NCBI taxonomy): Eukaryota > Metazoa > Arthropoda > Collembola > Entomobryomorpha > Entomobryidae > Acrocyrtus > Acrocyrtus sp. NNG-2020. The sequence goes on from JAHZND010002441.1 coordinate 10,903, forward strand.
TAATTGTTTAGTTTGAGATAGACAACATAAGCACCAGGGTTCCATTACAAGTACAACACCATTCGAATTCAACGTTATTTTTAGTAATAGGTAGCTCAGTCTACATCATCATTTTCACTCTCAGATTCGCATGTAAATTCTTCCGTAGCTATTTCATTAAGCCCTAGGTGGGGCATTCCTTGCCCTAATTTTGTTTTGAGTTCGAGGAGAAAATTTTGGCCGACGCCTTCCGCAGAAAAACCCTCCACTCCCTCTCTTTGGCGCACATTAATATCAGAGCTATAAAACAATAAAAACAAGTTATGTATTCATATTCTGTCACATATAGATTAATGATTGCAATAACTACTTTCAGAAGCTAAATATGTACCTGCAATAGGTAGTTCCACCGACAGCTTCAAATATTTCTTCTTCGTCACTCTGATCATTTCGACTAGAAGGGGTCTCGAGATCACCAATTTTGTCATTATCCTCAGATAAATCTTCAGTCGCATCCCCATATGTTTTAACTATCGCATCCTTTTCTCGTTGCGTCATTTTCGTCTGTACTGGGACCAAGGCTTCTTTTAATTGTGTAACAACTCCACAGAACAAAGCTTTGCTCAGTCTTTCCACATCTGCATCTTCACGCTGGGATTCCACATCATCGGCTTTGGTTTCATCTTGATCTCTGAATATAGCCACGAAGACCTCATCTGGCCTATCATCCGTATTTAGCAAGTCTGAGCTCTCTTCAAAATCGACGCTATTGAGTTCCCACTGTTGGGCGTTTTCCGCAATGCTTTCCACGGCATCTACAAATCCTTCTTCCTCCGTTTTCTCATCCTCAACATTTTGTACATGCTCACGCTTATTTTTATCAGCTTCCACTAAACCCTTTGCCTTGCTAGCCCTGCTGATGTCCAGCATAACTAGCGATTGCGTGTCCATTTCTTTTTTTAAAATTCTCACAAAATCATACGTTTTCTCGTGCATCTTCTGCAACTTGTCAATATTTTTAATACAGTCATCGGTTCTATCTAGGTCAGCCTTTAGTTCTACCAGTTGACACGCAGCCATCTTTACCCTTTCCATATGGGTCTCAAACTGCTGGCTCCATTTTAACATAACATTGCATTGCTTCAGCAACTTTTGTTCTCTAGTGAAACCAACGATGGTTGGTTTGCTGTCTTGCAAACAATCACTGCAACAATACACACATTTGGTATTCATTTCTTAGATTAGTAATTGACAACAAATCCTGCATGCAATAATCGTCTAGATTTCAGTAAAGATGACGCTGTTGGTTGTTGTTAATTGGCTCACTTACGCTTCTTTTTGGTTCCTGAAAATTTCTTGTTGGTACGCTAACCCATTACTTGCAGTATTAACCAAAATAGTATAGTCCATCACTATCGATTTTAGCTTTTCCTCATGTACTTCACAAAACAACTCCTTTTTAACTAAATAGCACAGAGACATTGTCATGCGGCAGAGCGCCTGACAAATAAGATTCCCCATACCCTATAAATGACAGAAATAATTTTGTTGACATACACTTAATATTAATATTTGAGAAAAATATTATCTACAAGCACTTTTCAATCGTATATGTTTTTCGTACGTTTAGTCTAGAGACTACGGAATAATGTATATCTGAGGCTATCATTTTATCCAACTGGCCAGCCCAAGACCCTGCTGCCGAATTTAAGGCCGACAAAATGATGTCGTCTTTTATCAGTCCTTTGAAGTATTTTTTTGTCAGCTTAACAGCTGTGCGATGCCTGCTTAACAATTGCAGCATTTCGTTGCCATAAGCTTTGCATAAAATTTGTTCCGGGGTGTCCTTAAGTCTACAAAAAAGAATAGATGTTGCAGCTGATCAGCGTATTAAATAATACATTTGATTTAACTAATTTACTATATGATGGCATTAATTTCGCTTACAACACTCCATTTTCCAGTATACAATTCGAAATCTGATTGTCAATATCTGAGGCTTGTAAAATCAGTTGGGTAGCTGCCACCAAAAGTTTCTTAAGGCGCAGTGTTAGTTCGTTAAGAACCACAACATTCTCCAGTTTTGTCTTATCTGTTATCTCAATATCATCCTCAGTACTATAAAAATCATTAGTAACAATATGTTTCTTGCCTGTAATTTATAATAACCATTTTAAAAATGTTCCAGTACATCAGTTTAATACTCTAAATACGCTACCTCTCTTCACCACTTTGATATTCCAGCAGAATTTCCGCAATTTCAACAATGTCTGGAGGCAGGCCATCCACCTTAAAAATGTTTTTTAGATTTCCAGTGTAAACTTTTGTTAGCTCCCCTAAGGCCTTCATCTGATAAAGGTTAAGTTCAATCCAAACCATTCAAATTATTAACAATTTAATCCGGCAAAATAATTAATGAATAAATTAATAACAGTTTAACACCAATTCTTACTTCCTGCTCCCTGTCACAGTGTTTTGACCAAACTTTATTCAAAACTTTTCCGAACCAAGACTTTTGTGGGTCATTCTCACGAATGATACAATTCTTCGGACTTTCCTCGTCCAATCCACCAACTGCTTCCTTCAACAAGAAGAGCACAATTTAATTTTTTTTACTAAAAATTGCTATTCATTATGACTGTTCTAGTTTAGATAAGTGTCGACGAGTCATCTTCGTCAACACCTTTGAAATGGCATATGCTAATTGTAATTGTAATAATAAATCAAAACGAAAAATACTAAAATTAATAAAGACAGAAGTTAAGAAACTTACCATAACATCGATTTCACTATCCTCATCTATCTCACTCCTTAGCGGACTTGTAAGCCAATTAAAATTTGCAGCCTCATCCTCACTGCCCTCGTCCTCCAAACAGGATACCTCTTGCTTTGGTGACAGTGCCTCCATTATTACTTATAATTAGTAATGACTAACGTTCTAACTAATGATTACAAATTCAATTAAAAAAATATTAAATTCCTTTACTAAGCTTTTCACGACTTTTCAGGAAAAAAATCACGACTTTGGTACTACAGTGCCGAGTGCCGACACTCAAATCCCAAATCTCAAATCAAAACAAAAATTCTCAACCCATAGAGTTTTGTCAGTTCCCGTAAGCTTTTTATGCATACTTTGCAATCTGGGGCATGTTGAAAACAGGCGGAAAATGATTTATCTCTTTGCGATTTGTGTTCATCTGCTTACACAGCACGTGTTTTTGAGGCACTGCACTGCTCTATACAGCTAGCTGCGAAAGTGCTGTACGGGTGAAAGCTGTGCAATTAATTAAATATTTTTTTTGAATAAAGTTTTAGTAAGTGTTAATAAGTTTTATTAACTGTACACATTAATTAAGAGTGTCAGTGGAGCCATGGATAAGCGTAAAAAGCCAAAGGTTGGGTTTATTCCGTGTCTTACCTTTGTTAAGCAGGGCGTTGCTAACTCAACTTTGGAGAAGGTAAATGAATAATCAGTAAAGTTGCCAATTTATTAAGGTAGCGCACTATAATTGGTACAATTAAAGGATTTTTATTTTTATGAACCGTACAGATAAAAGCAACGAAGGATGAACTGCAACAGGTAGTGAAGGAGTTACGTTTGAGAGAGTAAGTTTCGCAAATAAACCAACAACTGAGAAATAATTAAGTTATTGGAAACAAAAATAGAAAAACTGAGCTTTTAAATTTATTTGTAGGGCTGAATACAAAAACCGTCCAGAAGGAGAACAACGCCCTATTGAGGGAGAACCTATGAGTGATGATGACGTTGAAAATGAAAATACTGCAGTGGACGATTACTATGACTTGGACAATTATGACGATGAGCCAGTCGAGTCTGGCATGAGCTACAACACTGATGCTTTGTTGCTTAACAGTGCTCCAGAGTCTGAGAGCGATGACTCTGACGAAGATGTGGACGATTTTACGGTTAAACCAGATGACAATATTATTGTTGCTGGTCAAGTCAGCGATGATACTTGCTTACTTCAGTTGTACGGTGAGTACATTAATAGAAATTTAAATGATTGAACTGGACATATCTTTTTGATAAAAAGATATGAGTTATTTCCTTGTTTAGCTAAGTTTTGGTACATTACCTATATATTATACCTGAGAATTGCTAGACTGGAACGAAACCATTCTGGCAGTTTTCACCGGGCAGTTTAAATTCGGCTAGCCTTATAAATGTGTCATTTTGTTTACAGTTTTAAATGCGGAAAAACAAGAATTTTTTCTTCTGAACGATACGTATTTGCCATCATATCCTCTGTGCGTGGAATGGCTTGATTTCGATCCAAGTATTGTGGATACTCCTGCACACCTGGCAGCCGTCGGATACATGATTCCAGAGATTCACGTTTGGGATTTGAACAAGGCTGACTGTCTCGAACCATTATTTACACTTGGTTCAAAAAAGCAAAAGAAAACGCTTCGTCACGATGATGCTGTAATGGACTTGGCTTGGAATACATCAGCAAGGTTTCCCACTTATAGATATTTGTCACCTATTTTTGGAAGCATGTCAAAAATAACTATGTTGTTCATTGTTGTAATTTGCAGGAATGTATTAGCCAGTGGTTCAGCTGACAACACAGTTATACTTTGGGACATTAGAGAGAGTAAGTCTGTAACCAGATTGGAAGCCTTTTCCGAAAAGGTACAGAGTGTAAAATGGCATCCTTTAGAGGCCCAGTCTCTTCTCACCGGTGTTTGTGACGGGTAATTATAAAGTATTTATGAGTTGCTACAACTCACAACTGGCTAGTACCCGCCTAAGTGAATGTGTAATGATCAAATTGTTAAGACTTGTTTTTTTGTTTATTTGATCTAATTTAGATCTGTAAAGCTGTTTGACTGTGCAAGTCCCGGAACAAATAAAACCTGGCAGTTTGACGGTGAAATTGAGCGTGTGATGTGGAATAAATTTGATCCCTTATACTTCTTCGTAAGAACAATATTTGTAAATTCAATACAAATGCTTTGCGAAATATTTGATAATTTCAATGTATGTGTTATAATATACAGGCATCAACTGAAAAGGGAATGGTCCACTATGTTGATATTCGATCTGGAAAACCATTGTGGAACCTGAATGCGCACACTAGTGCTGTCGGAGGCCTTGCCTTGAGTAGCTTCTGCAGGTACTTCTGCAACTATGTATATTGAGCTGAGTCAATTTACGAATTTGTATATATATAATTTATAAACACCTCACCTTGGAATTTAAAGAGATTTCCTGGTCACTGGATCGCAAGATGAAACAGCAAAAGTTTGGGATCTTAAGGACAATACTCCGACCCTTGTAACGGAAAAGGAAATGAACATTGGCCATATATATGCCATAACACCATGCCAAGATTCTCCGTATGTATTTGCAGCTGGTGGTGCTAATCCCGAAAACCACTTATATGTTTGGGATGCAAGAGAGAATGCTAGTGGTAATAATGATTTCATGATTCACTTTATCCTAGACAAATGTAATGATAACAAACATTAATTTTAAAGTCAAATTTCTTGCTTTTCATTGCTAGTCGTTGAGAGGTTCAAAGACCGTTTCAATGCCGTTATTCAGGATAATGGGCAAGAAGGGAGTGAGAAAATGGAAGATGATTCGGCAGTAGCTTCGACTTCAACATTGTCGTCTGCTTTTCAGTTTAAGCAAAAGAAACGACCCGCCGATGTGCCTACTCCTTCCACCTCTGCGAGTTCGTCTCAAGCCCAGTCGGTGAAAAACTTGACCAAGAAAAAAAAGAAGAAGAAGAAGAAGCCAGGGAACAGTTAACTAACATTATTTAAATTGTATTGCTTATACTATTCCATTAAAGTTTACACACACCTTCTTACTTTTGTAACTTTTTGCTGTTTATTTATTTATTCATTTAGTTTCTTTACATGCTGCATTTTCAGTTTTGCAAATAAGTATCTAAGTTTACACTCTCGCAAAGTTACAACTGCAAAGTTTTGAACTTGTCCAACAAAAATAGGAATAATATTTTTATACATTTCCCAACCATACATACCAAATCTAGTAGGAATACATGTTTTATGAGCACAAATGTACCATTATGTATTGCTTTGTTTCGTACACTATTAATAAAATAATTATTATTATAGTCTCTTTACCACAACAAGTGTATCGTAAGCGCGAAAATTTTAAGGCACGCTTTGTTTTTAAAGTAAGATGCACCAAAGGTATCTTCTTTGGCTGTTGCATTGACTCTAGTTGTGAAGGAAACACATAGAAAGGCTATGTTGTATAAAAAAGAATTAACCTCTAAGCTGTAATAAATAAGATTAACATCGTCGTTTACAGTTACGTTATCGAAGTAAATTCTATATATATAGAATGTGGAAGGAGGAAACAGCTCTTTAAAGAGAAACAATAAAATAACAGAATCCTAGCAAACTAAAACTATTCATGAACTAAATAATATTAAATTAAGTACCAGAAACACCTATTTAAGCTGCAGCTTACGTTTGCTAAAATATCTTTACACTCAACTGAAACTATATTTAGATTGCAGATTGAAAAAAAGCTAACCAATTATTTAGTAGAAAATATTTTCTACAGTTATCACTGTTATGCAGGATTATTATTTCCTAGCTTCTCTCTTTTGCAATTGGTCAACCTCTAGTGAACGGGCAATGTTGGGGAAACGGGCCAGCCATTGAAGTCTTTGGGGGAGTTGTCGATGTTCTTGATTCAGATTCGATGAGAGGCCAAACAAATGGCTTTGAGGAACCAGAGTTTTCTGGAAAGCACTTGCCACTGTAAATCTCAGCATGACGCAACCTAAATAGTGGGAAAATTTTTAATCCCAGTTCTAGATATAATTTAAGTACTAATATAAAATTAATCACATAAGATAATCACATACCTGATGGATTTACATCAACAGTAATTTTATCGTCAGGGGTTAAAACGCCATAATCTTTATTTGTGTACAAGTCCTCCACAATATATCCTGCTTCGTGAGTAAGTCCGAGTTCTCTGTTGATTACAGACACTTCTGAAGGTGTTCCATCCGTCCGCCTGTTGAGGAACACAATGGCGTACGAAAAGTCGGATCGTACTACTGGCGTGATGGGTCTAGCCCAGATTTCAATACCTCGGTCCTAGAAAAGTAAAATAAATTGTAAATCCATACCTTTCCAAACTGTTATTTCGTTCATTATTAGAAAACCTTGGATTATGATACCTTGTAAATACGACGTCCTTGAATTCCCAAAATATCCTGATTAACGGCAATAATCTTTCTATTCTGCAAAATCGCCTTGTAGTCGGGCTTAATTGTCCTGAGATCCACTGACATTAGCAGAGGAGATGCCCAAATAGCCCAAAGGGCAAACTGGGATTTGCTCTGCTCATAACTTAATCCAAAGTTCCCTACAATTAACTACAACCAAGAAGAATTTTAAAAAACATTTATTATAATTGCAAGTTAATTTAGCAATTTAAAATTCAATTAATTAAATATTACTGATATTACCATGTCTGGGTCATTCCAGTGTCCCGGCCCGGCGTGTGGCACAATGGCATCCTGATTTTCCCCATAATAATCAATAATCGTCTGTACGCTTTGCCATGAGTCTTGAATGTCATCAAAGTTTCTCCACATATTGCAAGACGATTTAATGGACGTGTAATTGGGCTATGTTAACAGATTCCATATACAGTTTTTACCTTTATGTGTTTTACTATTGCCCTAATTCGTTGGTTCTTTTTCACATTACATACTTACCTCTATTCCACTGTAAATTTGGTACACAGGCCACGAGCAGGAATATATCATAGGTCTGCCAGTTCTGTTGAGGTAATATCCGAACTCGGGGTAACCTGCGAAAAATTCAAATGTAGGAACAATCTTAACTCCTAAACGTGTAATTTTCTCAAGTACTGTAACTGTAGTAACCGATCCTTATGCCGGAGTGTTCTATAGATGTGCTTAATTTTTTCTCTGCACTTACAATCATTGCATCATACTACTACATTAAAGTTATAGCTTTTCTAAACAATGAAAGTGCTCACGTTCCATTCATTGTCAGTCTGTCAAAGTAATTCCTCCCCGTCACACTTACCATGAGCTCACCAATCTGTCCTAAACTAAATCATCTCATTTACCATATATGTGCTTTGGCTCATGACGCAGTCACTAGTGCCATGAAACAAAACAAAATTGAGCAATTTTTAATACTTTTTTTTACAAAGCAAGATTAAACGTGACAAAGAAACGTGTCATCTTCAGTTAACCAATAATCTTTTACAATCACATAATCTGTTCTAGTCCTAAAACTCAATCTGTCTTTCAAGCAATCTGATGGGGGTATAACGATAAAAAGGGTTTTGTCAGGTAATCATCACATAATGAAGCCATCACGCATTTCGACTGACTAAAATTATGTTACGCGAGCAAACTATGAACAATGGGTTGAATGAAGCTCGGAGCGAATTTAAAATTAGCAAAAAAATCAACCCTATTGAGAGTTAGGAATGGTGACAAAAGTCACTTTATTAGACGTATTACTTTCAAATTTTGCCTGAACTGAAAGTGTCACTTCTATCTGCAAAGTAGGTTTGTAGGAAGGGGAGACAAAGTACATAAAGGAGAAGATTGATACGGCTCAGATTTACTAAATTAATAATTAGAGATTAATGGAGTTTGAAGAACAAATTGAAGAATGGCATTTCTTACATGTAAGAAAATTTGAGCGACCTATTAATTAAGTAGGTTTATGTGCTTATCTAAACTTATTTCTAAAAATATTTCTATAATCCAAAACATGACATTATCGTGAGTGTGGAAAAATGCAAGTGTAAACTGATAAGAGCGTTTTACAAGCAGAAAGTAATTTGAAACGTATACGTTGCATCACATGCAATTATAAAAGATATAGACTGACTGATGTGCCAACAAGTTTTGAAATGCTTAGAAAAGTACATAAAATTTTACGCTGAAGATTGCCTAGTTCGTAATAAGCGTTAGCATTGTCGATTTTCGAGAATATAAAATAAGGTCATCTTACATAATTTCCAAGCGCTTTCATCCCACTGGGAAACCTTTCAGGATCGGCTTGAAGTCGTCCTGAAGCATCTCGAGTTTTCGCAAGCCAACAATCATCTACATTTATGTATTCAAAGCCGGCAGCTGCATATCCTTCACTGACTAGAAGATCCGCCATTTGCATAAAGAGACGCTCACTATGACATCATATAAAGTAAAAATTTAGTGATTCTTCCAAAGTTTACACATTTCAGTTTTGCACATCTCTCTCTCTAATGAAACGTAGAAAATTCAAGTTAATTAAATTTATGTTTAAAAATTAATGATCCAATTGACACATGACATAGTACATGTGTTCAGACAGTAAAAAGTAGAATTAAGAGATACCCTTAATCCACTTTAAGAGATGTACGGTTTGCCTTTGCCTAATTTACGACTGTTTTTTATTTATTACGACAAATACTTTAGCCGTCGGACATTTACCATCTACCAGCAGGCATTATCTATGTACATTACCTAAATTTGAAAATCATATCCACCCATCTAAAATGACATTTCTTTAAATTGCGAAACTGTTCTGTGCAAAGGAGATTGTTGAGCTTCCTCACTGAGATGTTCAGTGTTCACGTCGTGTCCATGTCAAGTAATCCGTTACATTGATGTCGTTGTTGGCAACAGGTATAGAGAGCCATGGCACCACCACGGGTTAATTGGAGAGAATTTAACGACATGAAATCCCTAACTAGAACTCATATATAGTACGTGCCCTTTCAGAGAGTAACAGTGTGCGTGCAATTTAATAGGACTGAGCACTGAAAAGCTACACTGCGTAAAGTAAAACTAATAGGAAAATAATACTATGGGAATTTTAAGGGTGAAGGTGGGTCTTGTAATTAGCTGTGATTTATGCTCGCCTTTAATAGCATGTTGTGTGGTCACAAGAGTCAACATAGCTATATGGACGCCTACACGAAGCATCAATCATGGAATGACACTTAAAAATGTCGTAATCGAAAGCACTAACAATTCATGCGTGCCTCGTTGTCCCTATGTATTCTTTGGATAAACAGTGTGATTGCACTAAAAATGCAAAATCATCCATTATTTTACCAATAATTCTCAAATTGACAACGTAAACGTGCCAATCCTCAACTAATGGGATTTACGTGATCTTCTAAAAACGTTCGTATCGCTTACGCTTGCTAGCAATTTTTTTAGTAAGTTAATCGAATATCATCGCAATTTTACCTAATACAATTATCTGGATCGTTGACACAATCGGTGTTACATCTAAATCTCTCCCAAGCCAACCATCCCATTGGAGGCGTCCTTGCAAGTCCATTTTCCAGCGTTGAGGTTAACAAGGGACTGGTGAGGAGTATCACAGTGGTTATTAGTCTAAATATTTTTCTGCGTTCCATACTGACCGACTCCATCTTGGCTCACAACTTGCAGCGAAACCTGCAACATTCATAAAAAGTCACTCTCATGAAAATACATATTTATTACGTAAGAGCTCGACATGAGGCATTACTTGCCTATTAAACTAAACAATATGACAAATTAACCATACTCCCAAATAATTTTAGTATTTATCTCGTGTTTTCTTTTGTTTGTCCCATGAATAATTATTCAATTTAAAAAGAGAACTAAAAGCGTTCCATATAAAAAAGCCATTTCAAGTGCCTCAGAAAAGAATCAAATAGGTATATTGCAATGAGGAGGATGAATAGTGACACTGAACTCTAAAAGATCCATCGCCGCCTCCAACAATTAAATTACACATGTCATTCCTTATATGATTTCGCAACAAATTTCGCCATTGTTTTTTCCACGACAAAAACAGTATTTAGTTCTATAATAGATGCATTTTTCGCACAATTCGTGAAAATTAAACCATTAATAAAATTAAATATTATAATTACATTCCTGCTTCGATTTCAACAGTAGCCAAGCTGATAGTGCCTAGAGTCTCGTTAACGTCACCTATAACTCTGTCATAGCGTGAGTGGTACTGGTGACATTAGGGTACTTTGATATACTCATAATTGACTGAGAACTTAGAGTTCAAGAGCTTCACTGAGAAAACGAACTAGCAGCAGACATATTTTCTCATATATCAATTTCGCCACTTTTGTAGTAGTGCTCGTATATCAGTTTGTTGTCACGTACGAGAGTTCAAGTGAATAGCAGGAATCAAATCAAATTAAGGTAGGTCCGTAGGAAAAAAAATTGCATAAAATGAAGATAAAAGCTACATTTTGCAGTAGCTGTGAGCTGCATTGTTGCGATTATTGCTCTAGCTGCAAAGTGCACTGTGATGGCTGATGATGACCATCGCGATCACCATATATATTTTATCGTAAAGACAACAAGTACACAATCAGCAAGCGCTGCAGACTGTCGGCGTGTCATGCCATCGGTTTTAATACGAAGTGCAGCTGACGACACAAACCATTTTCTTTGAAACTATTTGAGAAACGCAAAAAATATACGAATTCAGGTACACACGCACAAAGAGTAGAGTTCTGCTACTGCTACTTATATAGCTACTGCTTTGTCAAAGGAAAAGCTTTCATTTTCAGTGGCGTATGAATGAAGTTTGTACCACATACCTAATTACCTACTCATTTCAGCATTAATTACTGGAAAATATATTTACAATTCGAGGGCGCCAAATGTCGCCAAAGACTTTAAGAAGCTCGGCATCCCATAATTAGATTTGTGGCTGCTTTTTTAGCAAGCATCAACTTTTACCGTCAACGTCCGGCCTCTGTAGCAGCCAAGTGTCTCGCTGATCACATATTATTCTGCAATTACGGCCAATTAAATGATAGATCCATCAGATGAAATCCATAAAAAAATGATTTTATGATTGAGTTGAATAACAACTCATCTGCAATTATGAATCATTTACAGGCACACACATACCGACTTTTATGGGTAATTGCAGCATCCTGCTCTTTAATAGTATTTCACTTATTCTGCAATACGCACATCCTTGTTCTTCCACATATGAAATAATTATCGTGAAGTACAATAATAATTACTTATTAGAAATTGGAAATCGACAAGCTATCCTCTACCCACGTTTATAGTTTCTTTCTTATTAGCTGTCTTTTTATTACATAAAAGTACACTCGTGAGAGAGATGTCATATCAACAGAAAGAGAAAAAAAACCTTTTTTTATGTATTGTGTTGCAGTAGTTTGGCTTCAACGTCAGCTACTTGCTGATTTTCACCTTTGCTCAATTTACTCTTTTCCTTGAGGTGATGATGTTGATGATCTCAAACGGCGGCACTGCGATTGTTGCACGGCAGTCAAGTATGTGGAGTATCACAATAATCACTGAGTGCAACTAACAACGGCGCAAACTACAGAACTACAGTTTGTCGTGATAATGAGAATCTAAAAGACGAGGACATTGCAATTTTTGCAGAGCTTCAGTCGTATGACAGATGCTCTATCACTATAGTCGCTTTTATTATCCTTATCACTGAAAAAATGAGCAGTTTAATGGATTCGTAAGCTAACTAAAAGGAAAACAAAACGCTTTATTTTTGTACCCAGAGCATTATCGTGTATCTCACTTTATCAAGCTTGTAGAGTAGACTGTCATTGTGGTTACGATGATATGAAATGATACACATTTTGTGTACCCTTGACTTGTCAGCAGGAAGGAAGGAAAAGAGGATGTAATAAGCTTTGTTATGAATCCATATAATAAATGCGTATAATAGCATGCATATTACACGATGAAATGTAAAAAAAAGTGACAAGACTGGCTAAATCATTTTGAATGATGAAGGGGAAAAGGTCTTCTGACATTCATTGCATTCGTAAATTATACATGTGGGCTTTACGCTGTGCAGAAAGACAGCCGCGACCAGCTCAAAGGACTTTTGACAAGTGCGTTGTTAGAAAGCATCGTTTTCAAAATATTGCAGAAAATGACTGCACATCGAAAAAAAATATTTTGATGGGATAAGATGATGAGAGGCTTGCAAATTTTTCTTCTCTGTGAGTAATGCTGACAATAATCTAGATTACTTTCATAGTTTTCAGAAAATCTGTAGCATGCCAGTCGATTTTTACACTATCTTACAGCGCATGCCTCTGTGCGGCACATACCAACTTTAAAAAGAAACAAAGGAATATTCAACCCAATTATTTAGGTAATCGTATTTCGAATTAGGTACGCTCTGCCATTGTTATCAAGTTAATTCTTTTTAGTGATGTCTTAATCATCAGCCAGCTTTCATCTTTCATCTAGTTTCTTTGTTGCAGGCCACATCAATGGCTAATGGTTCATGGGGAACAATGCAAGCAAATAGCAATCTCGGTAAAATTGATGCAAATATCGTTCTCTGTCAAAGTTTAGTAAGTAATTACGTGACATTTGCTTTCCTGTACTATCATTTGAACTATACCGTATGCCAACTTACGTAATTCAACCAAATTAAGCACGATTAACAAAAATTTTGCGAAAGCTACAGAGCCTCAGAGGATATTTTAAATGACATTGCGTCGAGATGACAAGGAAGTGCGGTGAAACGGTAAACTCTATTAATATATAAACAACATAAGTTGCAAGTTACATAACAAATGGATGAAAGTGAAATTAAAAGAAAGGAAATGAAAAAGAGTAAAATCAGATGCCAAATTAAGAAAGGTAATAAAACTGCTAACCCTTCATTAAAATGCCTAACAGTGATTAGAGCAGACACATGGCACATGCAGTATGATGCAGCACACAATGCTTCATTTATAATTTACCGAGGAACGTTCTCAAGAAAGCTCAGCAGCTTTTAACACTGGTGTCCTAACATAAAATTCACGATGACCAAGGTTTTTTTTTTGCCTTTTGCATTGAAACTCAGCGCAAAAACAATGGCATGCGCAGCGAGATCAGAATTTTAGATATAAAATGAATTCGTTACTAAATTATTGAGGAAACCTAGTTTTATGCAACCGATTTTTTATTTTCGTATCTTAAGCAAAAATCATTTCTAGTCACGTTATTACTACATTTATCAGTAACGGCGTATTCGTCAGTCAAAAGGTTATCCATTCATTTATCTCAGTTTCAGAAAAACAGAAGACATCATGGAGAGATCATCGCCCCTTCCTTTTTTTACATGTATAGTCTCTCTAATGCCTATCACTCAATCCACATTTTAATTCTACCGAATGAATGCGCAAGCTGGGAGAATTATTTATTTACAAAAGGGGAGGAGTCATTGTACTGATTGTACTGAGCCTGAAATAGTAGGTGGAAAGACGCCCTTTCCCACAAATAAGTCGCCATCGTGACATCTCATGAGTCACGATGACAACTTATTTCTGGTAACATAGTTATGTAAATAAGCCACATCGTGAAATATTTATGGGTGACTTCTTCAAAATCTTTGCTAGCATCTTTACTTTGTCAAATTCTCGTTGGTGTTGTTTTTAGTATCCAAAACCAAGTTCATATTTCAGCAAACTTTCACGACACGTGAACTACCCATTTAAATCTTAAATTAGGAATTCCTTGTGTAATCTAAGTTTGGCAACGATATTTTTTGCGTAAATTTAGACATGTAAGATGAAATCTTGAAAATCAAATCCACATTTTTGATGGATTAACATCTAAATAAAAATCGCCAATTCAAAAAAAAATCCAATCATATTGCACTTTCCAATAATCAAATCAAGTTTGTTATAAGCCAGGAATACCCATTAAGCAACTCTACTCATAGCCAAAATGTATAAAATTAAGTTGACTGCCTATTCAATAATATTACAGTCAAATATAAAAGTGCACCAAATCAATCCAATTTTCTATATATCCTCCAATTTTTCAGCTAACTTTTCTTCAAGTAAACATGATGACAAGAGATGATGGGGTCATACGATACACACTGACGGAACATATACAACTTTTCTTCCTTAATCTATTTTCTTCTTCTTTTTTCTGTCTATTTACTGCGATCAACAAAGAAAGTAAAATTTCAAGTTGAAAAGTAAAAAGCTATTTGATAGTCGATGATGTGATGTTAGCAAATTCCTTATCTTGGCAGCAGCATTCATCCAGTTATCAATACAGCACAACTTCCTTACAGAAAAGCAATAATAATGTGTAGGTATCTGAGAGTGATTTTTTTTCAAAAGTGCGCATTTCAAGCTACTGTTTAAGATTGAAGATTATTACGCCTACTGCATACATGAATATTTCAAGTACATAAAGACGCCGATTCTCAAGGTGTAGTTAGCTACAAACTGCAACTGAACTAGCCTAAATCACTAAACCAAAGTGCTTAATAATAGCGCACAATTAGTACCCTCTTATTAAAATAAAAAGTGTGAGTACTACAATTTATGCATTTTCTCACCACTCTGTTACATGTCATTAAACCTCTCGAAGCAAAACAAGATTTGACAGGTGGAATTAAAATAGAAATGTAACTATTAGAAACATATGCTTTGTATGTATTAGTAAAAAAATGTTTTATTGAAAAAAAACACACCTGAAAACACGGAAGAAAGGAACGGGTCTACAATTTTTCCTCAAGAAGCCACAAATCAACAATCACAGAACTTTTATATACATTTTACCTAAAAGTCGTGCTCAAGCTTACTGTTTCACTCTTCCCAATTCACTTTCCTTTTTATTTATCCCTTGTATGAAGTGTGAACAGATTAGGTCCATAGCTGATAAAAGGAACGCGGGTGAACAAAGTGGTCAAATGGGCTCATACTATATTTTTACTTGTGTAAACTGTTTATTTTTAGCTGCTATTTCAACGCTCCAATTTTTACTTATCTGGTGTGATTGTTATTACTGCTTTAATCTTGCACTGAACTAATACTGTTGTTATTTGCTTTTTTTACAAAAAAATGATGCACTGCTCTGACAACTGTGATTGCTACAGAAGGAGGCTGTAAACGCACTGCTGCTGCTTTTAAAATAAACGCTTTAACTCCAAAAAATAAAGAACGTGTCCGTCAAACATCCTCCTCCTGTTATATTGGTAGGACATGTACTGTAGATTGGAAAAAGTAAGTGGAAAAAATTTTTTGCCCTGACACGATGGTCATGATTAACTTCGAGGGTCAGGCGTATTACATCCGTTTATATTAACGAGTGAGCATGAAAATGGGGGGAGCCTACCAGAGAGACTACCTATCTACAAGGAAAATACTTTGGTTAGAAAATACGAAAAATAAATAATTGACGAAAAAAAAATCTCGCTCTCGTCAGAAGCATGAACATTAATGAAATCGCAATTTGAGACGAATATGGAAACCGTTGGAGATTGTCGTGATTATATTTTGAGATGCTTTGATTAAAGGAGTAACCGTGAACAGTGTCATTTAAGGATCTCGATAAAGTTATTTCTAGAAAAAAATTCAAGTTTGCATTTAATTTTCATGTACTACTACTATTTTCAGCTATTAGAAAGGCATGCACTAGATGAGCTATATTTGTACTTTATTCCTAATGCCTGCAGCATTATTAACTTTTGTTGGGTTGATAAAAAAACAGGGCATTTATTGCTACTAGGGAGGCTTTGACATTTTTTTCACTTGCGTCACGTACATATGCAAATAAAGTGCGTACTCGTGATTTAACGCATATCAGGAATTCAATTTGCAAAGGGGGAACAAGGACAAGTAAAGTTTTTGGGTGATTTGCTCAAGCAAATTTTTTTGGGAGATTTGTCGAAATGATGAAAAAGATAGGAGGGGGTGGCTTTAATCTTTTTTTCTACGTCCATGTATGAGCTTCACCTTCTTCCATTTCACTTTTCAGATATGTGATCTAAATTGCTCACTTCGTTATTACAACGGAATGCGAAGGAAGGGATGCGACGAAAATAATTGATTTTTTGCGGTTGATGCCTATGGTGTGGCAACAGTACATTTAAAGAACTATAATAATTACAATCTGCTCATTTTTAGAAAAGTGATTGCATCTTATTGAATATTTTATGCAACCTGCTGCTTGATTTCAGCTGCGGTTTCTCATACCCCGAGATAGGTAATGAAAACCTCTGGGCAGTGCAAACTGTAACGAGAGCAATTATTTTATTTTCAAATATAACAAACTGTGCCATATATGCACATGTGCATTATTATCGCAGAGTAAATCTCCCCTGAAGTATTAAGGGCAGACCACAAGAGAAAATATTTGCTGATAACAAATTGATAATTAAATTATGTCAAATACACAGACAAATAACAAAACAAAATAGCCTCTGCTTTGTAACACAACCAACAAATAAACTTTTTAGGCCATGGCAATAAACTGATTTCAATTACTTCCAAATTTAAACTGGAAAAGTGAAACCAACAGGGAATGCACGTGAAGCGTAAAACTTCGTAAAAGTACAAGATAATCAACTTGCAAAAAGTTCAAAGGTCCCCTTAAATTTGCGGATTGCCCAAGGGAGGGCCACTTTGACTTATGCTCATTAAAAGCAAATTCCACCGATGACAAGCAATAAATTCTACCGTTTATTGCACAGAGTATCATGCACTTACAAGCCTCTGAAAACTCATCCCTAAACTAGCCCGCAAATTTTCGTAATCTTTCACGACAGAAATTTAGTTAGGTAACCGCCCTACAAAGAAAAAATCTAATTGACATTTGACATGAAGTAAATTTGTATCTGTACACACAGTCACAAAATATGACCACCATAAAATTTTCTTTAAACGCTAAACGCTGGATAGCGAAAGTGAACACTACTGCTCCCCAAATACGTTCATTTCGTAGGTCATCATCAGCGTTCAAAGATCGCATGTTTACTGCTAAAACATAAAATGAATGAAATAAATTTTTGTAACTTTACCTGCTGTGGCGATTTTGGGGAGTCAAGTTTAACGCAAATGAATAGTCTCCAGTAGCAGCAGTCAGTAGTTGAGCGTCTTTCTTGGATTGCAGCCGGTCACCACTTCAAATTACGACCAAACTTATTTTTTTATCTTTTCACACAAGAAAACAACAAATTTGACCGAGAGTTACCCCAAGTTCATAAATAAATTCATTTTTTTTCTGATAAAACTTTTCAAAAATAATTCCTCACTGGTGGAAACACAGAAAAATAAAACAGTAAAATCTAGCTGCACACTGTCAACTGAAATAGAAATCGTAAATGAGTAAAAAAAAGCCTTGTTTTTTTTTAGAAAAGTGTCTAATAGTAAACGTCAACGTCAGCTGGAGATCATAAAATGGGATGTGTGCTTTTCAAATTTTCTCTACCTCAAAAATCCATTTTTCCACACACGAAATGAAATTTGCTACTTGCTTCACTTCTAAAAAAACAGGACGACCAGACACCAGACAGAGATGGGGGAACAAGCCGCAACAAAACAAACTTTTTTTTAGAGTTCAGCGATGATCTTGATGGTGAAGTGATGGATGAAGAAGTGAGTAAAAAGCAAAATGTTTTTTTATTATAAGAACGTGCCAGGAGAACTTCAACTCAGCACAAGTTCCATGAACTACTATTTTGAAGAAAAAAATCACGTCTACTATCTTTTATGTACTAAACTGTTTCTGTGCACACACAGCTGGCCCAAAGTTTACAAGTTGTACTCAAACAAAGCTCCAGTATAACCTTAGCACAATCACCGACTACTTTGCTGACGCTACTTTAGTATATTTGCAGAATTTTTTTTAAGGCAGAAATTGCATACCGGCTTCACAAATAAAAAGAAACTTCATTGTTGTCTCCTTCCGTGCAGCTCTAAAAACGGTATTTTATTAGTAGGCTGGAAATAATGCGTATTTTATGGTTTTATTTTTACGACAAAGGAAAAAAAAGTATTAAAAATTTGTAAATTATTACTATAATCTTTTTTTGTAAGTTGCAACACTAAACTACTCCATTTACAAGACACACATTTCCTCCCGGTAAACCTGCAATGGTTTTTTTGTCTTTAGGCCTTGCACCCTGTTTTTTTTGCATGTGAGCTTACTCGGCTCGTCTTACTGGAAGGACTAGTCAGGGACTTTTATTTTCTTTAAGTGAAAAAAAAATTGTTCTTAAAAATGTAACTAACCTGCCAGTAGTGCAACTATTGTAGCTTTTCACTTTGTATCCCTATTACCTAATTAAAACTCTACGTCCGCATGTGTGTGTGTAGGAGCAGCGCAGTAATCGTACTAGTTTAATGAAGAGGGAGTCCTCTTTCTTCCCCATCAATCAATAGGAGGAGAAGGAGGGTGAGTGAGGATCGCTATGTGACAAGTACTACCCCAAACAAACTATTAAGAAGGAGAGAAAAAAGATTCACTTTTTATTCTACGAAAGTGCCAACTAACGAAGGGAAAAACGAGTGACCCACAGCAGTAAAAAAAAGATAACGTTGATAAATATACTATCAAAGAGAGTGAGTTAGAGATGAAAGGGATGAGAGACGCAAAAAGGACAACGTGCAAAATATTTCTGCAAAGTAAAATTCAAATTTTACTTTTTAGTAGTAGCTCATGCAGCGGAGTTCAGGTGGCTACTAGTAATTCTAGTTTGTGGCTTGAATGATGATGATGATAATCAGCCCGACTATGACTATCACATGCCAAAGTCAAGTCACTCCGCTGAAAACTAAGGGATCATCGTTAGAACTCTTTTTTGTTTTTTAAAGGTTTTTTTTTAAAGGTAGAAGAAGGTTGATTCAATCGTTGTTAAGCATTTTACTTAACGCTGTTGTTATATGATTTGGAATAAAAATGCATGCATGTCTATTATATAGCTGAGTAAATGTAAAGTCCTACAGTAAGAAAAAAAGACGCAGGCATGTAACACTGTATAAATGAGCAAAGCTAATAATCGCAGCGTCATCAGTTGATTTTTTCTGTGTTAGGTATATGAGAGCGTATTTAAGGGTGCACGTTCATCATCATCAACATCGCCGCTCATCCACTTGAAATATATATAATGGTAATAGTAATATGTATGACAGAAAAACGAAGATTGAACAGAATCTTTTTTTAAATGTTAGGTTTAGGCTTTTATAACTCTTTCATTATTATTTAAATGATTTCTGCGTTATTAAAGCAGCTGCAAAGAACAAAGTGGTGTACGCACGTTGTTCAGGGCTCATGTTGGCTGCTTTAGGAGGGGAGCATGGGCAAGTGATACTAGTGATAGTAGTGAAGACGCTATATGCTTAAGGCAGTAATAAGGGTATCCTTTTTGGTATCTGCACTTGGTACTTTGGTACCCAGAACAGAAAGTGAGTTAAAGCCAGCGAGGGAGAAGTTGCTTAAATAATGCATGTGCGATGTGAAATGGATTGGCGATTATGACGCTGAACACTGGCGCTTAATGTCTGCGCTACCTGTGCTCAAACTTTAAGCCAACTAATAAAAAAAACTACATGCTGCTGCGTATTTTTCTAAGCAGTTTTTAAAATTTAGATGATGTGCCCATTTTTAAAGTTGCACCTTTTAAAATACAAACTAATATGGCATAATAAAACATATTCGACTTGCCTCTACATCATCAATCATAATCATAATATATCATATAATATGTATAAATGCTATCTAAAATGTGTGTCTTCTCAACTCAAGTCGCCGTGTTTCCGAGTTCAAGTAAACTTACAGTCCAAGAATCAATTCTGCAGCTTAATTTCAAGGGCTTTTGAAAGGCTTGAGCAAATTCGCTAAAAAAAACTAGCACAAACAGTAACAATTGTTTAAGCTGCATGGCCAAACACCTGCATTTAGCACTGACAGTGGACCTGTTAAAACCATTCAGAAAAAGCAGAATTTAGGAAGTTTAAGACCTTTCTCATCGTCTTAATGTCAGCATGCATATTTTACACTAATTGAACTTTATAGTCTCAGTCTTACTTTGCATAGAGCATGATTTTTTTAGATCTCATGATTTCCCAATTGGATGGCGAAAAGGGAGGAGATGAAAGAGGTACTTCCTTTAGGTAGAGCAAGAAGGGAATCCTGTTTCACCGGTTTCCACACTGTGTCATTAGGCCAAACTCTCTGAATGTGTCACATTTAAGCCGAGGATGAGACGAGGAAGAAGAGTAAAGCGCTGACTCTCATCAAAGCATACATAGTTTTGAAAGAAAAATGGTGGAACATGAAGTGGACCTCTCTGTAAAAAGATGATATCATGAAATTTCACAAAAGAAAACGTGCAATGAAAACGATTTAATTGCACACTGAGACTAAAGGAACTATGGTATAGTGGCATTTGTGAAAACTGAGAGGCATGCTGATGTGGGGATGCACAAACCATGATTAGCTATTTACACAGGTATATTATTTCGTAGTGTAGTAATGCCTAGGACTAGATTGATCACTGAAAGTGGAGAAAAATTATATGGTTAAAATAAGGGAGACAGAGGTGAGGGGCAGAGGCAAAAGACCAGTCTAAACTCAAACTGAATAGAAACATATTAAAAAGTAAAGTTGATTTTGTTCTCCTTTTTCTCTTTCAATGTACGATTTTTTGGCTCATGAAGATGAGCTAAGAAGTCCGCTGATTTTTGTGGTTTCCGCCATAGGAGTGTTTAGAAGTTTTCATTTCAATGCAAAACTTGTCCTTGCCAGTTTTTTCTTTCATTCCGTCATCCCACGTTCGTGGCTGTGGAGGAATGCACTACAAGCTGCATTTTTTGTGAAGCAGGAGCTACACTTTGCAAGAAAGTAATGGGATTACTTTTCCTCTCACAAAAATGAACAATTAAGCTCTTTTGTAGTGTCGCTTCCTCAAGATTTAAGAGCTTTTCTATAAATAGGGATCTATGTCACTTGATGCTATTGTAATTGAATACACTAATTAAAGTCGATTTTAAATTTCCGTAATGAACTGATTTACAATAAATTGACCGAATTATAGAATATGACTTGTGAGTACCACCCACTGTGATGAGATGTGCTGATGGATGCGTTGATATGCTTATCTATTCACGATTCGTTTCGTGTTAAAAAATATTTGTAACGGTAACGGCTGTTATCCAAGTCACTCTTCCTTTACGAGGTCTTTTTATTCTTCTTTTAAATGTAAGATTCACGGGTGGTAGTATGCTGACATTCACAGATGAAAAAATATAAGATGATGTGTAAAATGTGGGGCAGTGTGAGAATATTAAACTACAAGAGCATCCTTTTCCTTTCAACTGGAATGGCAAGTGCACGTTCTTTGCAAATGCAATTAGTGGAATGAAAATGAATCCGGTGTAGTTTATTACCACAATAATGCTACATAGTGTCTTCAGACATACTAGTAAGTATCATCTCGTCATTTTCCTGCTTCATGATTACGATTTCTAGTTTTTATGACCGTTCTTACCAGTTTAAGAAAAAAAAGTTTTGAGGGATCGTTTTCATTTCAGGTCTACAGAACGAAAGACGCTACACACTCCCATCACTTTATTAGCAGACTTGTGTTTCATTATTTGGGTCTCCTTATCCTATACTAGCATACACTTTGCGCAAAATGTTTGTTTGTTGTTCTTTATTTGTTCGCTTTTGTAAATGGCGACAGACTGTGAAAAATCACTATCCATTGCCACATTATTACTCACGAAATCTATGAGAGTGAAAAGTAAAGATGCTACCCTAAAATGATAATTCTTTGGTATGCAATACAAAACAAAATCCAGAACTACATAAGTAGGATTTAATTCTTTAAATACTTTTATTTGTATTTTCCACGGACACATTAACCGCTGTTAATATATGATATACGTTAAAGTAAAGTGAAATTAATATACGTTGATGAAAATTGCGTTCACGTAAATTATAGTCAACGAAACGTTTACACAGCGACACAAACTGTAAAAGAGATTCTAGGTGGGGCATCTTGGAAATAACATTTCAATAAAATACGTACTTCAGGACTGGGCGCTAACTTATGCTAAAAGTAACTAAGGAACTATACAAACGGCAAAACTTAAAACTTTCCAAACTACTCACAAAACGCATCACCTAATGGCCATCGTACAATATCAAATAGAACACGTACAAATTTATGTCTTGATTTTTGATTAGTTAGCGAAACCACGTAGTTTATTCTAACCGTATAAACCAACTTACTTTAGTCATCTTAACATTATCATACAATACAATAAAAGCATAATCACATTAGAGAATAAAAATTAGGTGGAGCTACAACGTCAACTTGCAATGCTGTTTAGCCATACTTAATTACTACAGCCTTCATCATACAAACTTGGAAACAATCCACTATTCCCTAGACTAAAGTTAATTTATTGCTTACTCCCTTAATGCCAGTTACAGGGCTTTATGCTTTTTACATTATCACACAGCAGCCAATCACTGCTGAAAAGTTACTGAGAGTAATGAGGCAAGTATTCATCGCGGCCATATGATAACAATGATTGAGTACAACAATTATTTTGAACACAACCTCGTAATCTCTTCTACTAATAGTAATATCCTTTCTTACCTTCCACACCGGCTGCCTCCGTTTGTCCTTGCGCATATTTTAGTATTTATCAGTTTTAACACTAGGCTTATCATAGGCAAAATTTTACAACGAGTTATTGTTGATGAGTTTAATTGCGAAACAGGCCGAACACTTGTTTCTTATTGTTCTTATTAGAAATTTGGCTGCTTCTTTCTTTCAGTTTCTTTAGAAAAGTCTTTAAACATTGCAATTTCCCACAGGCATTTTACAAGATGGTTAAATACTTACATTCGCATCAATTACAGTTACAATTAAATCAATAAAATTAGGGAAAACTATCCAATCTAACAGCCGTGCTCATTCAGTCCCAGTACACCGTCCTAGAACTAGTGAATACTAAATTAAATGAGATTTTGTCTTTATAACGTTAACTTCCCCTAAACCTATGAAGGCAATACGTTTGTGCGTGATCTAAATACCAAAGTGACTTGAAGCAATGACTTTTTAAGTACTTCAACTCGTAAAACTTGTCAGCAGTTCTGTCAACAGAACACAATTCCAATTGCATTATTGCCAATTTCCACAAGCTGTTAACAACATGGCAACTTGTCGGTCCTTCATGGATATGACAAACTGTACTGCTATCTCATAGTGAAAATACCACATTTGACAAAATGGAATACTCTTTTCAGGTAATGATGATATCTCTTTTTAAAATACGTATGATCAGACTCATTTCACTAATCATTTTTCATACAATCAATACATCCAATTTTGACTAAACAAACAAAATGTTTAAATTCGAATCGTTAGCTAATTACTGCCGCTAGCTTTATATATTATGCAAGTGTGGCGATCAGGTGGCAAGTAGTTCTGCTGTATTGGGCGTTTTACGTCTAGGCAACGAGAAAAATTTTTTCTGTGATTTTTTGCAAGGAGCAATTTCTGACTTTGAGTTACTGCTTTCATCATTGCTGTAACTTGGTAGTAGATTCTTCTCTATGAACAAATTGTTTTTAGGTGTTGAAATACTTCCGTTCCCTTGCTTTTCTTCGAGTTGTTGCTGCGGAGAATTTTTCTTTGTCTTTTTGGAAGTCAGTCCATCTGAAGGAAATCGTATGAGCTTTGAGATCGTCTTAAAAAATGATACTTTTGGAGGAGGAAGAGGAGGAGGAGGGAAAGAATTGTCTTCCCTTAAGGGACTGCTATTTTGATTTTTTTCAGCTGCATTATTGTTTAACATTATGAAGCTAGTTATGTCCGAAGTTTGGGTCCGCTCATCTTCGTCAGACGATTTCTCGTCTATCTCAATAAGATCCGCATGACAACTGCTAAACTCATTCTGCTTAGATGTAGTTATTGGAACTTTGATTAAATCTGGTTCCTCTTTGGACTGTTTCTTCCTCTCATGGTCCTATTGAAACGACAGAAACGACATTAAGGCATAAACATTACAGCATTACGAAAGCATAACTAAATACATTACATAATAATCAAAATTATTTTTATATACAAGATGTTAATGTACTTTTGTAAGTATATTGAATTACGTGAATTAGTATTTAAAAATTTTATAATAAGTGCATAAATTGGACGAACAAAAAGTACGAAAATTCGAATACAGCAGTTAATTGAAGTGACTGAACTCAAACATATGTATACAAAACGTGTAAAACTAGATTTTTAACAAATTGTAAAGTATCTTACTACAAAATCATAACTCGCAACAACAATGGAAGTTGGCATGGAATTTCTTAGCGGATGCAGTTCAAATTTAGAGAATGGAGGCTGTTTGTTGTGCTAGCGCCTGCTTTTGCTGAGGAGAAGTAGTACTGTTATACTAGAAAATCAGATATAAATAACAAAAATCGAAACTGAATGCGCTTCCACAGTTTGTCTTGAAAACTGCTTTGGATTTGTTATAGCTGAGAAAACTCATGCAAATATTGTTATTTAAATCAATGATACATTTTTTTTTGACAAACATCAAATGTGTTTTATGATGTCTAAAGAAAGACACATTGCTTATTAATCAATTAATCCCTTTCCCACAAAACATCTAGAACCAATCACCAATCACCAAATCAATATGTTTGTAGGTAGTGGTGAAGAAATATAAGTAAAGAGTAAAGAGTAATTGGACCAACTTCCACTGCTTAAAATAAATAAGTCTTATCATGTGTAATTTTAAAAAATAGCTGAACACTTGACTAGCGGAAAAGCGCATGCTGGTTGAGGATGCGTAAGGATGAATTGCTGTGAATTAGTAAATAGACAGAGCCTTCAAACAAGACAGAAAGAGTGCATGTAAATATTATCTGAAGAATGAAGAGAGTTGTCATGCAAACTTAAACTTAGGTACTTTTAGGATAGTAGCAGTGAACTGAGCAGACATGCAGTAAAATGAGTCATGCAATCTATTTATTATTTATTAACAGTTGAAAATTATTACGAGTTTGTTTGTTGCTGTTCACTTGTGCACTAATTAGAGAAAATGAAATGCGCAAACATTCATATCATATTGCTAAATAAAAATACAGTGTACAACACTGATAACAGTCTAGACAGAACTAATGTTTTGAATTTAAATATCCAACTAGTCATCAAGAATCCCAAAGGAGAGCAAAGTCATGCATGTTCATCGAGATGGTAGGTTAGTGTCTAGAAGAAGTTAGTGGATAAAGCAATATATACTGTTCATGCATTTAGTGTTTTCAAGTTAGCAGTAATAGTTGGCAAGTGCGCTAAAGAAATTTATTAACTGTAAAAAAGCGTGCAAGCAAATAGATTGAATAATTGCGGTACATTTTTCTTTACAAAAAAGGTTAATCTACAATATTTATCAAACTTGTTAGTCGCCCACGCACCAAATACTTTGATTAGCTCAAACATGCTTCACAAGCTGAGAAAATCATATTTACAAAATGGAGAGAAATAATAAAACAAAATAGTTACAATATAAAGAGAGAAAAGAAATCCTCATAAGTTTTGGTAACTCCGATACATGTCATTATTATTATTATAAGGCATACTATTATTGAAATAATAATCTTCAAGGGTGTAGAATTTCGATAACCCTACCTCTTCACTTGACTTTGAACTGTCGAGCCTACTGGCTGCGGACAGGGGTTTTCTTGAATAAATATTCCGTGTCTCTTCAAACTCCATCGCTTCATAAAAGGGCCCATTTCTTCTCTCTGGAAGGGACCTCAATTGTCCACTCCTTTGTAAAATTATAAATGAGGAAAATCATTGTGTTAAAACATGACAAAACGAAGCTAATGATGATGTGGTGGGGTGAAATTTTCAATTGAGGTTTGTCTATTTGTTTTTCTTCAAACAATTCTTTCAAACAAAGCTGACAGCTGCGATACGAATGTGGTGTATCATGCATGATTTCATTTACGACAGTGATCTGTATTGTGTTTGCACTGACTTTTGATTACCGGAGCAAAGCCAACTAGTCAGTGTGTAGAGAAAAATTATTAACTAACACAGGAAAATGCACAACTGTGTTATAAATTTGACTAAAAGCAATGCAAGGTTTAAATACTACAGCATTAACTGGAAAGGTTACATGTCAACTTTGCACATAGCTCAAAATATATCGGATTACACGACAAGACCAGAAAGGATAATATTTTGTTACTTGATGAACCTGGACGGATAAACTATAGCATCTTAACTCTAGAAACGAGGACTTGCCGAAAAAGATAGAAAGAAGGAGAGATAAAACGGTTATATTGAGAACGGCAATGACGAAGATATTTAAACATGACTAATTTTCATGCGGCAGCATTCGAATGCGTTTGTCAATACTACTAGTATGTTGAAAACTGACACTTGCACATTTTCGCAATGGGTAATTAACGGCAGCTCTGGCAGACTCTAACCTTCGGTCAGCAGCAGCCGCCCGGAACGTAACGCGCCGATCCTTTGCTGACAGGTCAGTTGGATCCATCAAGATATCCTCCTCGCCGTTTGATGAATCCTTGCTGGAGGACTCTCTGTTGTATCCTCGCTCTCGAAGACTCAGCATACTCTGAACAGACTTGGAACGAGCTATGGGAGCATGTACATTTGAAATAGGACCAGAAACTGTGATGAACAAAAATTAATCATTTATATAGAATTAAAAAATTATTAACCAAAGAATAATCAAACGCAACAAAATTATGATTCCAAACCAAATACCACACACAGCAAACTGTCATCATTCAAATTACCTTCAACTTTGAAATAAAAAACAAACATAAAATTCGTATTGCAACACCTGGTTCTGGAGGGTTACCATATCCGTTATGTAAAACGTCTTTGTATTAGTAATATGGGGAGACAGACAAGCAGAATCAAGCGGTACCATTGTGATTGTAAAAACAAAATTAGTAGACACTTAAGCCCCTGTTCCCCGTTCAAGCTCAATGGTGCACACGACCAGAACAAGACAAAAGAAGAAACTGATAATTGATAATAATGATTAACAACAACAAATAATCATGCAAATTGTTTGTGAAGAAAATGTATACTTTTCTGTTCTACTAAAGAAAGCAGCATGAAATTTTTCCTTTTACCTTCATTACAGTCGGTGAGGTCATTTGAAGGACTGTCAGTGTGATATGAGTGAGAACTGTGATTGTTTCCTCTTTCCCTCCCTGAAATATCAGGAGATTGTGAAGGACGACTAGAATCCCCACCGTAATTAGTGAGTGAGGAGTAGTCTGACGATGTTTGTTGGTAACTGCGTGCTGAGGACTGCTGAGCGGAGAAAGTTGTTGGTGTTTGTCCAGGAAACATCATAAATGCTGAGGTACTCACTAACTTATGAACTTAAAGACAAACAAATACATTTCCCCATAGACAAAAGACACCATAAAAGGCTGGTTAGTTCGGAGCGTTTAGAATAATTTTAGTAAACATATACCACTAAAACTATTTACCCCGCTGCCCAACGACTATTTGCTCTTGTGTATCTACACTAAAGTTTGTTAAAAATTAGAACTTGGGTTATTGTTATTAATCAAGCACAATGAAAAAGAAACTACCATAAAAGGGTGCAAGTTTTACAAACAAAATCTGCTTTTGAAAATATTACATTACGCAAAATATAGTACTGAGAAAACAAAATTTATTTTTTTCCTATTGTATCACACATAAAATATCAATAATACAGTAAATGTTATGTTTAACTATGTTTTCACACACAGCGTATTGAGGATTTATAGGAAAACGGACGATTATGACTGTTAAAATGTTATACATTGAACGGTATTTTCAGTCGCTGTTATGTGAATCTAGATTTAAAATAAAAGTTTGGACCCCTACAAAAGTTTCGGTAAGGTGGGCGGTAGTGACATTTGATAAAATAAAAGCAGGAGAATAGTGCTCAAAAATATATGTAGTACACTTAACAAGCGTTAACTTTTGACGCGTCTTATACCGCAACAAATGAATGTTAGAGGTTCAGGTCACACACATGGAATCCAAATGAGCATAACTTCTTCGGACCAATCAATAGCCCTCGAAATGACGCGCTGCTATAAAAAACGTAAAATAACAAAGAAGCGTTCAAGAACACAGATTTAAATGAACTGATTGAAAGCAAATTAAGGCAAGTTATCGCGTGAAAGTACACAGAAACGTGAAAAATTGATTCATTCATAATTTGCGCACGTGAAATTTTAAAATGTGAAAATAAGCAAATACGTACTAAAAGCAATTAATTCAGAACGATGGGCGGAATTTAAACAACGTGCTATGCGACAACAAACTTTTGCATTCAATGGGCGACGTTGATAAATTGACTGTTAAATTGTTTCTCTCTTTTGGGGCGTCTTCAGAACTCACTTGTTATCGCTTACCATAACCGAACTTAAGGAATAAGTTGAGCTTTCTTACTTGCGGAAGGACAGTATATTGAACTAGCACCGTCGTCGTCAATATCATCCTGACTGTTACTCATCACTGATCCAGTTCCTTAAATTGGAAATTGGAATTATTTTTACATACCTACTCACATTCACCTATGACTTGTATGCCAACTACTGCTTTCACATACCTAAGTACGGATTTGATCGTGATCCAGTCCTAAGTAATATTTCCAAACTTGCCAAGCCTGGATTATTAACAATAGGTGACTTTACAAGAATTTCAATCTGCTTCCAGCGGTGCATGCGCTCCTGTAGTTCTTGTGTCACTTCAGTGAGCGCAGCCCTAAATTTAACATTATTTTAAGCTCCTGATTTAAAGTGCCAACTATATCATCTTAATTAGTGGCAAGTTATTTTACCTCGCTTCCAATATTGCTTTGTCTACATCATCAATGGAACGCGCATGAGTGGCAACAAATGCTCCCATTAAACTAGATCGCTTTTTCCTTAACTTTTCACACTGTTTGTAAAACAAATAGATTGTTGAAAATAGTTTGATGTTTGTCGTCAATTATCAAACAACTAAACCTCACTCACCGCTTCTTTGGCCTGTTTTAGCTGCTTTTCAGCCGCTTGACGCTTCTTGTTATGTGCCTTGGATTCCAACTCATATGTAAGCTGCAACCAATGTGTAAGGGCCGGTGGTGGCACCCAACACTTGTCTTGAAGTTCCACTTCCGCTCTCTGGAGCTCGCTACGGAGTACCTAAAAATTTCGAAAAATAAAACGTTTTATTTATATTTATTTATTATTTGAAAGGCTACACTTTCACTATAAAAGAATTGAAAGAGTAGGGGGTTTAAGCAATTAACCATAAAGTACCATTTCTCTAACAAAACTTAACAATGGAGGGTACTTGCTTGAACCCCTTTTGGTTAAAAATGAACATTGCAATTACAAAAATTTCATCTTCCAGCTCGTCACAACAGCTCGGTGGCATAATACTCTCTGGGATAGCTACAGTATTATGCACTACAAAGTCTGAGGGATTCAGACTTTGATTATTTTCACCTTTGTGCATATATTGTATGATTTTTTAACTAGTCCTGTCCACTTTATCTCACAACTTGCTCTAGAATAAGACACTGAGTCTTTGCAAAACCTGGTCTTTATATTGAAATCCATCAACTCACCATGAATAATTGGTGATAATGTGCCAGATCACTGGGGATCACGGACCCATTAATAAATAATTCTTTTGGTTCACTCATAATTTTTCTTAATCCGATTAATTAATGTTAATGAGGTATAAAGCGTAAAGAACTACACAGAACAACGTGCCTATTCTCACCAAGATCTTATTCTACCGTGTCCACGAATGACACAGGAGGACATATTACGTACAGCCTGACAAACTTACCATAACTTCTCCTCTGAGTTTTGTTAGCTCATCTTCGTCATCTGAGGAGGTTCTATGAATAACAGCGTCTTTATCTCTAACTTCTTGGTTCGCGAGCTCCAGTTCTTTCTGCAAATCCACAAAGTAAATTTTAACGTTCATTCTCACAAAAATTCCATTCATTTAAAAGTTTTATTACTGTATGACAGAGTCTGCTACGGACATCTTCGATAATTACCTGTAAACCTCGTAAAGTTTCTTCAGCTTTCATTAGTGCTTCCATATCCTTAGACATTCTACTAAGATCGCGTTGAGAAGACTTGTATCTACAATACACCAAGTAGCATACCGTCACAGCAACTACCAGTAACGCTGTTAAAATTGCGTCTTTCGTGTGATTTGAATTATCTGCAAAAGCACATTCAATTTAAATTTTAAATCTGTTCATCGTCGTTTGCAATCCCTTTCAAATAAATGGTGCAGCAATAAACACACACATACCTTTCGGGGGCCCAAACAGGACAACATCTTGTGCTTTCAGAGTTAACTTTTGCCTCGTGATTACGTCTTTAATGCCAAGGTTAGTAGTTAAAAAATTATGGTGATTTACTGCAAGTCTATTGCATAAAATTATATAAATAATATCAAAGTGTTTAATTTCAGTTCCATATATTGACAATAACACATTTATATTCCTTCTAACCTTGGTAGAAACGTTCCATTAATTTCAAGTTGAGTGAACTTATCTTGATAATTAGGAAGCCCTACAAATAGTACTATCCACTCAGCCGTCTGATCTACTGTCCAGTTGTGAACTTCTGACTTAACCCAAGTCTCCCATAATTCCTTTACAGAGACTTGATTGTCGTTATTCCTATGAAAGTTTTCTTGCCTTTTCTCATAATCCTTATCATACTTCAGTTCTTCCCGGAGGAACTAAAAGTATAAAATTGCTAAAGTTGGAA
>JAHZND010002442.1:0-19997 GCA_027744115.1 Acrocyrtus sp. NNG-2020
TGTCAACTGCGACAGAGAGAGGCATGTGACCTACATCAATGCTTGAATTCGCACGTCTTCGTAAAATTGCTGCTGCAGTCGATAGGTCGATGAAATATTAAATTCCAAATACCGCTTTAGCTGCTAATTTAAAACAGCACATAAATGCAATATGTAAATTTAAGATGTTGCGAGAATGCAACTGATGCATGCATGTACGTGAGAAATTTGCAGGTGGCTGATGAGTTGAATGATCAGTTTATTCAAAATGATCATTTATCTAATTCGTAGAATCTTAAACTGCAATTTTTATATCCTCCAAGCGATCAGCTATGCATGCATGCGGAACAGAATGGAATGCAACAATGTCTAGAATAGAATTCTTCGCAATCTTGTTGTACTAATAGCCTAGGAAGAACTCATAACTTCTGTTACTCAACTAGAAACTGGGAAGGGAGTTATGTAAGCTGCTTGGAACGGACGGGCAAACTGTATAGCGGGAAGTGGGATGTTGTTGTTCAAATCCTTCTTGCTTATCTTTAAAAGGAAGTTTTGGGATAATCAAGTGGAATAAAAAGAAAATATTTTATTTCGTCTTATTTTTTTTTTAAAAAAAGTGCAGAATCCAGTTTAGAATTTGGAAGTGTGAGGATATCTTAGCCAGGATGGAAGCAGAAAAGTAGGTTTTACTTTTAGGTTTGCATGCTAAGCCGCCTTGATTTTGTTAGCTCTAGCGTAAATAATGATAATGAATGATGCATTCAACCATATTTACTGCATGTTGCAAAAACAAAAGATGAAAAGATCTATATCACACGACTACAACTGACCTGCGTCCGTTTCTCGACTTGGACAAGCAAATGCGTGAAAAAGAATTCGTATTTTTTCACATCATTGTTTTGCTTCAAATAGCCTAGCTATTCACGACTGTGGCCTTCAAAGATTATCTTAAGAAATAAACAATTATTACTATTATATAAATTCATAAGATCCAGCTGAGGGCTTAGCAGCTGTTGATATGAAAGATGCTCTTATTCCAGTTTATGAATAAGATTACAACTGTGATAAGTGTTGTAGGCTTTTTTAAATTTCATCTCGAGTTTCCCATTCATCATATCAAAGCGCAAAAGCTTTCTTCGAATTATTGCCAAATGAGTGTTATCAATTACTACTATTTACTACTAATAATAATATGGCAAGAATCACATCAGTTTGTGATTCAGTTTACTATGTACATGTACGCATGACTCATAGACTCTTCAAAAATGATCAGCAAAGAAGAGGAATTTGCCAACTTATGTAGCTAGTTTTGTCTTTTTACAAAGTAGAAGATTTTTAAGTCAAGAATTCTTGGGAAGAATTTAAGTATCGATTCTACGCAAAATTTTCCATTACTTAAGAGTGAGAGAACTAACTCAACTCCCAACTCCCACGTTAGATATGTAGTATCTTTCGGCTGCTATATAGTAGTAATAATTTGACTACGAGTATTGTATAGGTACTATTGTAATACCAAAGGAGCAACGGGCTGGAGCAAAATGGAAATAAAAATGAATTTACGTATTTATTACCTAGCACACTGCCTACGTTTTACTACACATCTCATGTCAGTGCTAGTGCTGGCTAACAATTCAATATTACCCAACTGTGTAACTGTCAGCTTTGAAACATTTTTGCCGTTATTAAATAGTTGAAACATGTATGAAATAATATCATTAAATGCAATTCACCTGCTCCTAAATTTTATGTCGGGGTATTGTGAAACAATACAAATAATCAGTCACCAGTCAACATCGGCCTACTTGATTAGAGTTATCCATTGTAGCAATAGCAAATAAACTGCATTTTTAATTTGTCTGACATTGACTGACACTTGTTTGCTATCATCATACAGCAAACATAGCTACGAGATACCCAAACATTTAGTAAACCCTGAATCTAGCATAAGTACTCCACTTCATTCTTTGTTTTGTTCCTTTCTAGCTGCAACACAAGGGTTGAATTAATAGGGGTATGAGTGTGGGTGAGTTGCTGCAATAATTTTGCCTGAAGCCTGTATCACAGTTCTTTCTTACTACGCACCTATCGATTACCTAGTATCACCCAGTCAGTAAAAAGATTGGGAAATTTAGAAGGTAGCCGCAAATAGAGTGAAAGGAAGACTACTGCATCGAATGACAAGCTCGCAATTTCTGGTTTGCAGTTTGCACGTAGGTAAAATAGGTAATCTGCTGAAATGACGTCACAAAGCAGATGAGCTATAAGATGCCAATTGCCAAGTCCCATTTCTTGAGCTCAACAACTGCGATTTATGAAAAAAACTTTTATTTACCTCATATTCTTGGAAAAGGGGAAGGCTTACTGAGAAGACGATAGTCAATCCATCTATAAAAATATTTTGGTTCTGTCGTCAATTTCAGGTCTCAGAGTTACCAAGCAAGAACTATCTTTGAGGGTGATCGGTAACCAAGTACTAGTACAGCGTAATTGTTATGCATCTCAGAGCCGAATTGTATACTAGATTTTATTAGAGCTTACAGTAGTTACAGTCATGCATGAGTGTTGCATTCGTCATTTATTCACGTAAAAGTTTTTTTTTGCTAGAGCAAATTGTTTACCTAGCTGATCTCCAAAAGTGACGTTTTTCGCAATTTATTAAACTAGAGCCTACTCATCTTTAAATCAGCAATATTTCATCTGAGTAGCATTAACTAGTCTGACATTAACTGCGCATTGTAATTATGTTTTGTAATGAATTCATTCGTTCCCCGAGAATAAGCAATTGCTTACGTAAGATATAACTAGGTAGTACTAATTTTTTAAAAACATTGTTGGGCTAAATGTAATTTTGCGCAAATTACTCAATCTAAATGTTTAGCTTCATCAGTTTTATTTTGTATTTTGCCATATTCTCAGCAAACTTTCCTCGTTGGCTTATACTTTAGAATTGGCTTTGTTGACAACATAACAAGTAATAATATTACAATGAATGAATGGAAAAACATTGCACATCCTATTTTATGTGTGTAGTGAGTGATTGCCAAATAAATTTTTAAAATGAGTTGTATCACTATTGCCTAATTTGCAAACAAAGTACAATCTCCCAATAACAATTTTCTAGTAAGGTTTTTAATTTGAAAGGATTTTACCAGTTCAACTATTTATCATAAATCATAGTTGTGATTGAATTTACTGCGACTTTGTGACTACTTTTGTAATCTGCAAAACAGGACGGATATTACTAAAAAAAATCGCAGTGTATTATTGAGGCAATGAGTACATATCATCAAAATCTTTCACGCTTTTCAGACATAATGTAATAAGCAGGCGAGGCGAGTACAACGATTTTAGCAAGGTAACATCCGTAACAGTTCAGGTCGATTGTACAAGGTCAAAAAACAAAGAATCGTGCAACACTAAAGTTGAAATAGACATTTTCCTCCGTATGTACGTGGAAATCTCATACCTGTGCATTTTCCCGAAGTTTTTAAGTCATCACCAAAAAGGCCGAAAACATCTACCTATTAGTCTACTAAATTTGCATTTTGCAATTTTTCAAGACTGGATAAGCATTCCCATTTTCTTTGTAGTGATTCATTGCTAGATGCATGTGTAAAGATATGTACCATGTACCATGTCAATAATTTATAAGGATATTCTCGCCTAAAAATGCAGGCACATTTCGCTAGCTATGAACATGTTTCATTTTGAACTTAAGAAAAAAAATTACTTTGAATCTGGCACTGCTGGATGGTGCATGTTTTTGTCTTGTATTATCAGCACAGTTTTCCTGCTTTTGGAATGAAGCTCGTTAATCTGATAATGTGAAATTACAGCATCAACACTGCAGTAAAATATTTCATCAAAAAAATGGCTTGCTCCTGGAGATGCACTAACTTCTGAGTTTTTAATGAGATGAAATACAGTAAATGCTTCTCATTAAACGGATAACTGGTAGCACTCACGCATATATAGTTGAATAAAACCGAATTGTAGTATCTGTTTATCAACATTTATTCATGTAAAGATCATCAAATCATCGTCATCTACAGAAAGAGTAAAAAGTAAAATGCCAAAATTTTTAGATGAAGCTAAGCAGAACACATTCTTTTGTACAATTTCACATCATTAAAGACATGAAAATATAAAAAAATCAGTTTCTATTCATTCAAGTTCAAGGTTCCCCAACAATGCAACACGGATGTAATACTTGTGCCTGGTACCCATTTCTGCCAGTTTTAGTTTAGATTAACTCACTCGTGCGATATGTCTATTTTTATTCACAATTATTTTTGAAGCACATTTCACATTTGAGCAGTAATATTATCAACTATATCTCCAAAATTATAAATGCTCTTCGATACACTAGTTATCTAGGTTGAATTCATGAAAACGTGTATTTTTCATTTTTCCTTTGTTAATCTACACACAGGAAATGGGGACTATCAACCGAGGATATATGCCTGACAGCAATGGCATTTCGGAGCCTCAATCAGTACGGACAAGTGACGGCAGAGTAACTTCACAGGTAGATTCTTATTCCAGTGCCAATTACCAATTTAAATATGAGTTTCTCTGTTGGGAAAATTAAATCGATGCAAGCTGGACATAGCCTCAATCAGTACGGACAAGTGACGGCAGAGTAACTTCACAGGTAGATTCTTATTCCAGTGCCAATTACCAATTTAAATATGAGTTTCTCTGTTGGGAAAATTAAATCGATGCAAGTTGGACATTGACAGCCAAGTTTGAATTGATTTTTAATTCCGATACATCAATAATTCCAAGCGAGTGACATTCATTTTTCTGGATGTGTATACATGCATGAAATTTCCTTACCAATTGAGATTTGCGATTCTCTCTTGCAGAATGTTGAAGGTTTGCCAGCAGAACGGCAACAATGGGACCGTCCTATTGAGTTTCTCCTATCATGCATTGCAATGTCTGTGGGTCTAGGAAATGTCTGGCGCTTTCCGTACACAGCTTATGAGAATGGTACATGAAGTACATCATTTATATAAAAATTAGTAACATGATGCACAAGCAAACTTAAATTATGGAAGAATTTTTAGAGATTTTAAAACAAAAGAAGCTGCCAGTATCAGTAGATAGTCATTATTCATTCAATTTATTTTTTAGGTGGCGGTGCATTTCTGATTCCCTACCTCATAGTACTATTCTTCATCGGAAAACCTGTAAGTCAAAGATCAACAAGCTGCATAGCCTTAGAAAGTAAAAAAAAGTTGCAGCTCACGCGAATAAAAATATATGATAATTGATCAAAGTTGTTTTGAAAATTTAACGCTTATTTAAATTGATTAACAGTTGTATTTCTTGGAAATGTCCATTGGCCAGTTTTCTTCGAAAGGACAAGTGAAGGTGTGGAAAATGTCGCCAATTTTCAAAGGTACATATATTCATTAACAGCATCGCATTGTGGTGATAATGAGGGAGAAAAGTTGAGAAAATAAGCCTTACATTTGAAAACGCCAATGAACTTTGCCGTGAGCCAGTTTGAGGATTTAAAAACTTGAGATGACATCACATTACCTTACTGGCTAATACAACTACGCAGAGTTTCGTGGAAACAGCATTGCATAAAAATTTTTGCAACGTTTACTTAACCTTTTCATTTTAAATTTAGGTGTGGGATATGGATCCGCATTTGGTACGGCATGTGTGGTGAGCTACTACTGTTCTTTGATGGCGATTTGCGTCTACTACTTCATTCAGTCGTTTAACACTGTCCTCCCGTGGTCCGTATGTAATCCTGAGTGGGAAGAGTACAACGTTACATGCATCAATAGCACAACAGCCATCAGCCCGAGTAACAAAAGCATACCGGAACTATATTTCAAGTGAGTTCATTTCTCACCGTTCTCCACTAAAATATATTTTTAGAAACCAAAATGGAATTTAAAATGAACTAATTTCCTCTACTAAAAGCACTAGAGTGCCGTTAAAATCATATTTACGTAGCCGTAGCACACAATGCAGTATATTACGTACATCACTCATGTCAGATCAGCGTCACTAGCTTACTGTACTTTGTTCGCAATTCCTATGAATAATGGTGACTATGTAAATAAATAATTGTGCTAATTTTAGCAGTGGGTTCACGTTTATGTACTCACTTGTATACAAAAGCTTTTTAAATGTAATTGATGTTAAGTAAGCAGAAGCACATATGGAAGTTAATTTTAGCTACTTTAACACCAATTTTAATAGGCACGTCCTTTCTGTCTATGCAAATTTTTTGGTGTGCGTACTTTCACATCTATAAAAATAAAAATAGCAAAATGTAGGTCTAAAAATTACATTTTGAAGGTAATAGTACAACCAGTTACAACAACTCTAAATCAATAAATTGCAAATTCGTTCGTTCTGTGGTGCACGCACAGTGCACAGCCATAACACTTAAAACTCAAATGCAATCTGTGCGAATGATTAGGTAACTGCATGCAGGCAAGTTTAAAAAAATTCCTGCTAAAGTGGATAAATAAATTCATATTGATACGTATGTTCAAAAACAGATTTAAAATTTTACGGATGCAATTAGTTATTATTAGTTATTAGTTTTGTTAGTTTTTGTTATACCAAGAAATTATATTTAAGCTTTATTGTTTAACTCTACGTGCAGAATTGATGTCTTGCATGAGAAGGACCAGATTGATGATGGAATAGGCATGCCAGATTGGAAACTCACCTTATGTCTGTTATTCTCCTGGGCCGTCATCCTGATTTCTCTAATTAAGGGAGTTCAATCCGCTGGAAAAGTTGCTTACTTTACAGCTCTCTTTCCTTATTTGGTGAGATTTCAATTTTTCATAGTATTTAATTCATGCAGAGATTATGTTATATTGTCAAAAAACTTGAAATTTAATTTGCTAATATCCGCAGGTACTGATCATTTTGCTTATCCGGGGAGTAACCCTTGATGGTGCATGGGAAGGCATAAAATATTTCATTAGACCACAATGGGAGAAAATTTTGGAGGGGAAGGTTTGTGCCACATTTATAAAACTACAAGGAGTTCTCAAAATTATTTTTTAATTTTAATTTAATTTTTAAATGTTAATTAATGAATTAGGTCTGGGCAGCTGCAATTGCTCAGTGCTTCTTCTCCCTATCGGTTGGGTTTGGGCCAATTGTAATGTTTGCATCATACAACCCATTTAGCCACAACGTCTACAGGTAGAGTCTGCAAAATTTGTTTCTCACGGTTGAAGATTTATAACTAGCTTGTATTAATACTTATCCGATCGCTAAATATAATTTTCAGAGATGCCATGATAATAAGTTTAACCGACACCTTCACCAGCCTTCTCGCTGGCTTCACAATCTTCGGAATTCTTGGTAATCTTGCTCACAACCTGAAAGTGGAAGTTCCGGAGGTTGCAGGAAAGGGCCCAGCTCTCGCCTTTGCCTCATACCCTCTGGCAATTTCTAAATTCGAAATTTTGCCACAGGTACTTTTCAGATTAAAGAAGTTGAACTCGAATACAAAACTGAAGTGTGAAGTAACTAATTATACTCCATTGTATTTAGCTGTTCTCCGTCCTCTTCTTCCTCATGCTGTTCACGCTAGGCGTAGGTAGTGCTACATCCCTGGCTGGAGGCCTAATTACCATCATTCACGACCAATTTCCAAGAACCGACAAGAAAATTATAACAACAATCGTTTGCATTTGGAAGACAAAGTGGGAAAAATTGGAATTTACTGGAAATTTTGCTGGGGAGTATTTATTCCAATAGTTTTGATTGCCGTGCTCATTCAGTCCTTAATTGGAATAAAGGATGGAATTTCATATGACGGAAAGCCATACCCCACGGGTGTCCTGGGTAAGAAAAATCTTCATTTTTCTAGAAATAGATCAAATCCAACTTTATTAAAAAGTTTTATAAGGAACTAAATTCAATGAATGTTATCCTATTGCCTATAGTTTTTGGATGGTCTTTGGCAATTATTGCCATTTTACTTCTTCCCATCAGTGCAATTCACTCTATCCTGACAAGGAAATCGGACTCGATTGTGGAGGTTAGAGAACTTTGATTTTGTCAATTTATCTAAGTTTTGTCAAAAGAAATTTTGAGAGCTAATTAAATTCTTAATTTCATTATCTGTAAATAATTTTGTGTGAATTGTAGAAAATGAAGGAATCTGTGAAGCCAACTACGGATTGGGGTCCAGTCGATCCCAAGCTGCGCAGAGGCTGGGAGGACATTTCCTCAAGAAGTTCCAATAGCCACTTCTTCGTTGACTGGATGAAGTCGTTAAAACAGCTAATTAAGCGGACAAGTTCGTAAAGTGATACGCGTTTCGTAGAATGCTACAAAATGTATAATTGTAGCAGCAAGACTTATATTAGCGCTTAAGTGTAAGTGTTACGGAAATCGCCATATTACATAATGTACAATATGCCAGCATTGTTAAATATTATCTTACCAGTTAAGCTTGTACAAAGCTAGTTAAGTTAGCATGTGCAGTTATTTAGTATCGGCTAAAGTCAACTAAGTATACAGCGTATTATTCATCTCAACTTCCGATATGCCTATGCAGGTAGGAAAGATATGTTGTAGCCTGTAGCTTTAGGTATGTAGGTAAGTGTATACGTCAAAAGTATTGCAAGTCACTTTGGGCGTGAATTATTTCCTGTACCAAGTGATATCACTTTTTGAATGTGATAAATATGAAAGTCCTCTTATGTACGTTGACATCGCTAGTTTAAGTATTTTACATTATGCGACTGACTCAAATCTTGGAAGTAGGAATTTTTTATTTTACGAAAATCTGTTCAGTTAAAAAAGTTATTATTTTGAGATAAGTCCGATTCAAAATGTTAAAGTTTTATTGAGAAGAAAAAATAAATAATATCACTATTGTAAATTCAATTATAATTGATCTGAAAGTTTCTATTTCATCGCACAAATTTTTCTTTTTATCCTGACAAGTACTGATGTAAAAGGACGATGAAATTGGTCTCACGGAATAGTTCTACTTTGGAAGTGCGCAAAAGCATATATGCAAATAAATGATGTCAAATCATCCTCACAATCACAACTCTGTTGCTCCAAGTTCCATAGCAAAATCTAGGATGCATGCATTCCTGTCGTTGTAGTTTATGACTTCAATCACAGTTTTTGTTTGTAGCTGAAAAGAAAAGGGCGGAAAAACGAAGGTACTTGCCAAATGCGACTGAAATGTAAAGTTTGTTCGAAACCAACGTGTATGAGTATTTGATTCTTTACACGGAAATCATTTTCTACTTCGGTTTCTACTTTCTACTTTCTACTTCAGCTTGTACAAAATAGCATGTTTCCATGCATTTATTCAAAAATAATATTTTAAAAAATGCAAAAATTATTTAATACCTAAATTAGTGTTTCTATCGGGGAATAGGTTTTCCACTTCCAAATTCGTTTTTGCACTAAAGAGTTACTACTAAGCTAGCTACACCCAATAGAAAATGCCTTTTATCTTTTTTTTAATTTTTACTAACTGAGCGCCTTTAAAACAGGCATACCACTGAAATGAGTGCTGGTGTTGCAGAACCTAACTCATTAGCTTCAGTAGGAATAGGTAATGATGGAGCAACATCGTCACAGGTATATCGCATAAACCTTACATACGTGCTTACAACTAAAACCAAAACATACATACACTAAATTTGAAAATCCTACTTGATTTTTGCTATCAATACTTACACGAGTGCAGGAATTGGGAGATTTCAAGGATTCGGAACCGCACTCGCAAGTATCAATGGGAAAAGGTGATGACGGCGATGTAGAGGTACCTAACTTACCATCTGTTGCTAATTTATAGTGCTGCTTCGATTAAAATTGCACTACAAATTTGAATGATCTAAATTAGTAATTACTCGTATTGTATTTCGTCTTCCATTCTAGGTTGAAGAGAAGCAAATATCGCGTCAAAAATGGGATAATCCATGGGAATTCCTTCTCTCTTGTATTGCCCTATCAGTGGGATTGGGAAACGTGTGGCGGTTCCCATATACAGCTTATGAAAATGGCGGCGGTGCATTTATTATTCCATACCTGTTAGTATTAGGATTCATTGCAAAACCTGTAAGTACGCCTACGAGAGGCGAAGACAAAGTAACCTGCTATACAACTTAATAGTGCACTTGCTGCTGCTCACCTCCAAAATTTATTCTTAATTTGTAGCTATACTTCTTGGACTTGTGCATTGGCCAATTTTCGTCCAAGGGACAGGTGCTGGTATGGAACATGGTGCCATTTTTAAAAGGTAAAGTGTAAAATCAAACCAAGAATTGGGACATGATCTAGTGAAATTTGAGAATAGTAATTATATTTCAGGCGTTGGATACGCATCTGCTTTCGCCACTGGATGTGTCATTTCGTACTATTGCGCGCTTATGGGTAAAGTTTTTAAAATAATACGCTACGAATTTCAACATAACAGAAATCTGCCTATTCAAAAAAATATTTTAAGGATATTTTTCTTTTTTAGCGCTTACTATCTTTTACTTCATTGGTTCCTTTCAAACTGAGCTTCCCTGGTCGGTATGTAATCCAGAGTGGGAACGGGAACCTCACAATGTTAAGTGCATAGGCGGCAAAGCCGTGGGGGGACAGAACAGAAGCATACCAGAATTATACTTCAGGTATTTGACATTTTTCCATTAGTTAGTATATTGGCGAAATGAAAGATGATTTGTTGTCACTATTATTCTCTTTATAATGTGCTTATAGAATTGACGTTCTTCATGATAAAGAACAGATTAACGATGGACTTGGTTGGCCTGACTGGAGGTTATCTTTATGTCTTTTGGCTTCCTGGCTAGCAGTTTACGGTTCCTTAATTAAGGGAGTTAAGTCAGCAGGAAAGGCGGCTTACTTCACAGCGCTTTTCCCATATGTAGTACTTTTTATTTTGCTTATCCGAGGACTGACTCTGGACGGGGCTGGAGATGGTATTAGGTACTTCATTGAACCACAGTGGGGCAAGCTTTTAGAAGGAAAAGTATGTCATTCTCTATTTCACTTCACTTTTTGTATCAATTTATTCCACGACGGTTTAGGAAATAAACTATGCTATTCACGCTCTCCTGGCAAATCATATAAAACCGTTTTATATCAGGTCTGGGCCGCAGCAGTTGGCCAGTGTTTCTTCAGCTTATCGGTTGGATTTGGGCCTATCATCATGTCGGCGTCTTACAATGAATTTTCCCACAACATTTACAGGCAAGATCATTTTGATATAGTAAAATGAGCTATATCATTTAGAGAATTGCACTACACAATATTCATTACCTATTTCATTTTAATAATTTTTGCGATGTTCTATGAATATAGAGACGCTTGGATAATAAGTTTTGCTGACACGTTCACCAGTCTTCTTGCAGGCTTCACTATATTCGGAATTCTTGGAAATCTTGCTAAGACTTTAAACGTACCATTAAAAAATGTAGCTGGGGGTGGAGCAGCACTGGCCTTTTCGACATATCCTTTAGCCATAACTCAGTTTAAAATCAGCGTTGT
Organism: Acrocyrtus sp. NNG-2020; assembly: GCA_027744115.1. Taxonomy (NCBI): domain Eukaryota; kingdom Metazoa; phylum Arthropoda; class Collembola; order Entomobryomorpha; family Entomobryidae; genus Acrocyrtus; species Acrocyrtus sp. NNG-2020. The sequence goes on from JAHZND010002442.1 coordinate 11,503, forward strand.
GCCACAAGTAAGGAAGCCATAATTGTAGGGTCATGTCATACATCAAGTATGATTTCTGTGCTTTAATTAAACTGTATAATTGACATCTTTTCATTTCTATTTTACAGCTTCTCTCAGTGCTCTTCTTTTTAATGCTTTTCACACTCGGGGTTAGTGATCAGATTAACTCAAGCTAAATAGGACACATGTTTAAGAATATAAAACTTTTTTTTACAATAGGTAGGAAGTGCGTCGGCTCTTACGGGAAGTATCATAACGATCATAGAAGACAAGTACCCAACATTTAACAAGACTGCTTTAACTACAACAGTTTGCATTGTTGGATTCCTAACTGGCCTTATTTATGTAACTCCTGGAGGACAGTGGATGCTAGAATTGGTTGACCTTTTTGGATCATCTTTTGTCGTCTACATAACCGCACTAGTTGAAATAGTCGGAATTTCCTGGATTTATGGACTGGACAATTTATGTCGAGACATTGAGTTCATGCTTGGAGACAAGCTTGGCAAGTCTGGAAAAGTTGGCTGGTATTGGAAATTTTGTTGGGGGATATTAATTCCTGTAGTACTATTCACGATTGTCCTAATTTCCATGTATAACATGAAAGGAGGTGTTTATTACGAAGGAAAGGAGTTTCCAACTGGAGCTTTAGGTAACAAAGTGGAAAACTACCCATGCAAAAATTGGTCATAAATGCTTAAGTGTATCTTTTTTGTCGTAGTTTTTGGGGTACTATTAGCATTATTTGCTATTATGCTAATTCCTATAAATGGGATTCAGTCCTTGTTCTCAATGAAGTCAAATACGTATGCGGAGGTAAGCATTGATAGAAAAGATAGTATTTTCTGATGACGCCGACCACACCTTTAGCTTCCTCGTTCAGATTTTTTTTTTTACAAAATCCGCAACATTAATTTTTAAAATAATTGATTAAATGCAGAAACTGAGGGAGGCTTTCCAACCAACGTCAGAATGGGGACCTGATGATCCATCCCTTCGTAGCGAATGGCTGGCGTTTTGTGCTGAGCGCGATCAACAAGGTGGCAACATTTTCACCCATTTCACCAAGTCCGTGATGAAGTTCTTTAAAAAGGGGGAAGTAAAAAGGAATGAAGAAGTCCCCGAAGTTGCCTCAGAAGTTGCCTCAGAAGTTGTCCCAGAAAGTCCTACAGAAAATTTGACATGAAAGTTAATATATGTAATTGAATCAGAATTTGTAATAAGAACACCATATTGGACCTATATTAAAATATTATAAATTATTTTCCCTGATTCCCAGCATTTTTAGTAAGCTTGGAGTAGCTGCATTTTTTTCTCAAAAAACGCATTATAATGAACGTTTGCTTTGAAAACTGCTCTGCTGCAGGAAAAGTGCAGCGTAGATACACATCTGTTGCATTCAGAAGGTGAGCTCAGCAATGCAATTGTTACTTTGTACAGCTTACGCTGATATGGTATCCGACCGAAAGTTCTGTCGACGTTTCATAAGAAAACTGTCGGTTCTCAGAGCTTTGTTGCTCATTTCAGCGTCAGCATTCTGCGTGTGAGCGTGAAGAAAGCTCGTCTAAATGTGGGAAAAGGAAGAAAATTCCACTTCACTATTAAGCCTGCCCTACGCTTCACTAAGGAAAAAATAGGAAAATTTCAAGGCAGTTCTTTTTAGCTTTCTCCTTTCTGATATTTATAACGTTTTAGTTTCAAGTGAATATTCATCTCATAATAGCAAGTATGTATTTATTACTTTGTTACAACTTATTATTAGGGCAATAAAATAGCATAAAACAGGCTAAGCGATAACTGTATAGTTATTAAGATATGTATATCAAAGTTCAGTTTTGCAATAAGCAGTAATAATCACTTGGAGCAACATGTGAGCAGTTTCTCTGTAACTTTGTTAGATAAAGTGAATTTTCTGCTGAGCATTGATTATGTAACTTTGCAAAAGTATTACTTCGTTGTATTTAAACAGAAACAGTATTAATGCGAAAATCGGATAAGGAGTATTACAAACTGGTAAGTTCTTTGATTTTTGTAGGCTTAATGAAAGTAATAAAATTAAAATAATTCTAATTTATTATATTAATTTAAATCCGTCGTTTGTAGATAACACAGAGCTATACTATAATTGATAGATAATTTATTTATGATATATTGTTAAATAACTTAAGTAGAATTTCGAGTATTAATTAAACTGTTAGCATGAATTCTTGAGATTACTTTCTCCTCTTTTATTGCCCCAACCTCGTTGGCTTTTGCCAAAATGTTGCTTTCACATACCTATACCCATTAACTGACCATTCTGGGAAGCTTTCCAACATTGAAATAGCCGTAGGTCATGATTTATCGTTGTCTACAGAATCTAGACAATGAACACACCAGACTTTTGTTGAAGGCATGCTAATCCGAGTAAAAGGTGATTCATCTCTGAGCAAACGCTCCCTCAATTTTTCTTTTATATTTCCATCAAAATTCACATGTTCTGTCTCATTTTACCAAAGTAAGAGTACCTATGATGTAATAGGCATCATAGATATCAAAATGGGCATATTCTTTACATGAATTAACATAAGAGTGACTGAAATGGATTGAGGCTTGCCTGTGAAAGGGAATTACCTATTTAAAAAACTTAATAAAAACGGGTATAATTTTAATCATAGATTCGATTTCAGGGACTGTAAGACTTACAACTGGTTTGATATTACCATCACCGTGGGACATTTTCCACAGAAATATTAAAATGAGATAAGGTGGATAAAATTGCAGCTACACAGCATGTTGACTGTGCTGGCACGCCTATCGCAGTACAATATTTTTAGGAGCACATTGCTAAACGCCAGAGGCACAGTAGCAAAAAGCTCTAACCAAGCCCAATTGTCAAACAGGATATATAATTCCCACGACCATTTCTCCTATACCATTTCATTTTGACGGATTACTTGATTACTGACATCAACATCAACACGAGCATAAAATTCTGGCAGCGATCTATCTCAATCAATAATACGAATACCACCACCAGAACAGTATACAGGTATACATCGCAAGATAAAACCTGTACACCCGCTTTTATTATCTTTCTCTTCGCAATCCCTGCCAAGAAAGCTCCGTTGACGCTTTGCATGCTGTAATAATTAAGCGTACAGATAGATATCCCTGATAATTGATTCAAACTAATCGTTCCATGTCGCAATCAACTTCCCCCATTCTATCCTGACCTTCCCATGCTTACGGGTAGCATACCAATCTCACGGCGGATTCTGTTGAGCATGAAACTCGGCAGGGGTTTCACATTTTCCCGAACCGTTGTTTTTACACTTACTTGTACCTACAACTTTTTTTACGACGGTCCTAAACTAAAAAGGTCAAATTAATTTTTTTTTGCTTTTGTGCACCTCATGCAACGTGAACGTATAGTAAAAAACAATTTCTGTAGTTTTGTACGTTCTCGTCTTCCCAGGGAAGTAATCGGTCTCCTGTTCTTTTCGTTAATTAGTAGCACCAAAAGTTCACTTTTACTAATCCGGAAAAGATTGCCCAAAGTAATGAATTTGTCATAAATCATTGTACCCCTTCAAAATAAGAAAGATCTCTTCAGTTCTCTATTACACCTTTTATCCTTGTTATCTATCACTATATTTTTCCGTATTACTCATTCCTTGTAAGAATATTTTTTTACGATTTTATGTACCAAAAGTCATCCGCCAAAAAGACACAGAGATCCGCTTTGTTGAGACTGTAACGTTTTTCTCTGACGATGAGTGCGCGTTAGTTGCGCCAGGCCATGCCAGGGAGACTGTTACGAGGGAAAAATTGAAAGCGTTTCGTGTAAAACTCCGATAAAAAGGAGTTACTGTCAACTGTACTCCCTTTACGCATGCTAAATTCACTTTTCCGAGTGTTGCCTTTTGCCTTTTTGCGCATTTACAAGAAAACACTATTCACGGCTTTGGTGCCTCTTTCTGAACTCACAATTTTTATTGTTTACTTCCTCCTCGTCACATTTAGAAAGGAGCTACGGGCAATGATTTGTTCTTGTAGTCATTATTAGTTACCTTACCTTACAGCATTAAAAGTTAACTTAAAAGCTTATGTTTCATGCGTGTTTCCCTCCGCGTTTTTCTTTTCTTTTTTTTTGTAAGTTCGCTGTTCCATTGTCCCCTCTGATCTTTTGATTACAGTTGTACGGTTCTTTCGTTTCACTTTTCTATCTTTCTTATTATGAAATCTGTTGTGCTTTCAGTTAATATTGGGCAGTTTTGTTGTTNTCAGTTAATATTGGGCAGTTTTGTTGTTCTTCTTCAAGAAAGGGGAATTTTTTTCACTGGTTGACAAAGAATTTTTTTTCCTCTAACATCTTGTCAGAAATGTTTTTTTCTACGCCTCTCCTGAGAGATACGAAAAAATATTCCCCGAAAAAACTGCAGGCGCGAATTCATGCTTGGTGCATTTAGCAGCTAGCAGCTCTTTTGGATTTTTTCCTATTGTTGTTTATGAAAGGACTTTTTGTGTTTTCTGACTTTTCCTTAAACAATCAAAAAGCCTTCAAAAATCTCAGTTTGAGAGATAGATAGCTTCTTCCTAGTCAGATGATGGTGCATATAGTGGTGAAGAATGAAAAGAGCTAGTCAAATACGTGAAACACGAAGTTTGTGGAAGAATAAAGAAAAGGAGTGCTCCCTGTCATTTTTCTACTTTTGTACGACAACCATTACACCTTTTCCCACAAAGGTGGGTAGAAATCACAAAACTACTCACCTTACTCACTCTCTTCCTATCTTAATAGCTACCCTCACACGGGATTTAATTTAAATTGCAATTTTAGTCGCCAATTTTTATACTCCCTGAACTATAGTTAGAGCACCTAAAAAGTATTTTTGAGCATGCAAGCGTACAGTGAAATTATACACTCTGACTTTACTATGCAATAATATCCAGAAAAATCTCAAGGAAATGCAATTTTCACTTATTACGTTCCACCGCTCATCTACTCAACTTCCACTTGCTTCCGCCGCCCTAAGAGTTTATTTCTTTGGCTTTATTTACAATTCACAGAAACTCACATCAGCTCCGTCCTTTAAAAAATATTAATGGAAGAATAAACTGGTGAGACTTCCGCAAATCAAGGGCAATCAAAGAAAAAGGAGCTTGCATGCAAAGAAGGATATATCTTCCATGACTATTGTGTGTACAAAAAGCGTTTCTTACCCCAAACATTTCTTTAGCTGCAATTACCCAAGAGCAAAAGATTCAACAAGGCAGCCCTATCTTATTCCTTGCCCGGCGCTATCAAGGTAGTAAACAGCGTTTATTGTAGTGACATAGCAAAAAAACCGTGCAAGAAAGTGGAATCGCGAGTGTGAGCTAGCTGCTCGTTTTATTTATTTGATCTGTGTGTGGCATCCGAATGCTCAAGCAGAGCACAAGCTAGCAGGCTGCAAAAGGAACACTTAAAGATAATTAACCTGAGAAGTCTAGGAGAAAAAAATGACACCGGAAAACCGTATTCTAGAATTATAGGGAATAGAAATTTTCGCTGCAGTATTCTCGCATGATGTCAACATTTACACGCTTCCTTTCATGTCCAAGCATGCTCATTACAATTACATGTATTTTTACTGATTATCCAAACGGAGCCATATCATCCGCTCTCCGCTCACGGTACCAATTTTACTCTTTGGTAAAAACGACCCTGACGCAGTATCCTTTTTTACAATTGCATCTCGCAAAAAAAATTGCTGTCTGGACTTCTTTATATATGTTCTGTTTCGATACGTTTTTCTCGATAATTTTCTCTTGGTTGCACTTCCATACTCGAGCTGAAATTATCTTGAAAGTTTACGACGTGTATTTTTAAAAGAGGTTTCCTTTAGAGAATAAATGCGCCTGTGAACAATTTGACTTGGCAGTTGGCAGTTTTCTTATTTTTTTTCATTGTCGGTGTGCTTATGTAAAACTGCGCAAGTTCCTGCAAAAGGTTACAACGGCAAAAAAAACTTCTTTTTTACTGCGCACTCACATAAATTGCCATTAGTTTTTCGCAGATGAGGACAGTTTTAGAGACGTAGAAATTGCAAATAATAACAATAAATCAGGAGGGATCTTGAAAATTTACTTGGCGTTTCCTTTCATTTTCAGCTTCCACTTTTCCCACCTTTTATGCTTAAGCAGAGTTTTTTCCCTTGCATAAAAAAGCGAGTTAATGAGAGTGGCACTGCCTATGTCTTACTCGGCTGCTTTTTTTGTATGAAGCATTTTGTACAATGAAGGAAGCATAATTGCTTGGAAATATAGAAGAGCCACAGCCGGCACTGTTTATTTGCTTCAGGGCATAGAGAATTTTTACACATTTTAATTCGAATATCCTTATTAAAATAGAGCTGGTTCTGGTTTTTCAAACAAACACAAAAAATATGCAATTTTGCAATCACTCAGAACGGAACAAGTTTCCCAGAAAGTTAATTAAAAATGCGCTATTGCACCTGTGTAAATTCACGTTACGTAGTTTAAATTTTCAATCGTAACGTGAAAAAAAACGTAACGTGAAAAAAACAAGCAATGAATAATCTGAGGGAAACGCCCCATTTTAGGTGATTCAATTCGTATTCACTTTTCTTTTAATAACATTCTAATTGTGGGACCTGCCAATACCGGTCCACCGCTCTTTTTACAGACACCCCGCAATTTAAACTGAAAATTGTCGCTTCCCTGCTTCCTGCTCTTCTAGATAAATGGCTGAAAGGTGAATCGGTATTCCCAGTTCTGAAATGCCTACCATTTTTTAAAAAGTGCAATTTTCACTAGTGAAGAATACAGATAAACGAAAAAATTCGCTTGAGCAAGTGTTGAGATGCTACTGCCGAGTCTAGTTAAGAAGATGTGTTCTTTATTTAACGTGGGAAAACCGGGATTCTAATCTTCTGGCTTGTCACAGCAGCAGCAAGCACACTCATCCAGTTACTTTCTATTATCTCTAAGAGAAAGGCTAAACTAAACAAATAAACTGCGCTATTTTAATTTTATGTTGAGCTGCTGGGGTTCTATCTTAACAATCAAAAAATATTTTTTTTTGCTTTTTTTCGTTAGTCGCATAATGCCCCAAAAATCTCCCCGTAAAAGTGGAAGTGTTACACCACATCGTAAAAAGTTGAGCAGAAAACACAATGCTCACTTTAACTAACAGCATTTTACAGCTTCAACGACAGCACCACCACTCGAAAAAAATTAAATTGCTGTGAAAAACAATTCATTCTAGTTCAGCAAAGAAAATGAAGCTGATAGCTGTATTAAAATCATAAATTCTTAGAGAAGGGAATTTTTTTCTATCTTTTAAATCACCGCATCCGGTTCCTGTTGCAACTCACATTTTTTAAAAATAATATTTTCTTACCCTTAACGCTGAAGTTTACTGACTGATAGTACACATTGCAAAAAACACTCTTGCTGTGCAAATATCCTCTCCCGCAGCAGTTCTTGCCGATGTAATTTGACCTTTTCCACCTTTCTCAGCAAAAGTGTTTCGCCAGTAATAAAAAGTTGTTGGAGACACCACACTTCGAGCTCTCGCTTTTTTTGCACTGGTAAAATTTCGCAAAAATTTCGCCTTAATTGAAACGAACGTATCAAAGGTCATAAAAGCCTAGAGAAGGGATGCGTGATGCATTATTCTAAAAGCATTTTTACAGCATTCCAATTTAAGATTATCAGAGAAAAAGCCTCACCCCGTCATTTAGCAAACGCTAGGTAGAAATTGCAATGTAAAAGTCACCCTGCAAATGGCACCATCTCATCGTGTCGTGATTAGTGTTATCGCGTAGTATTTTTTTATTAATAAAATTATTTCTGTTTTCCTGCGCTGCGTCATTGCGTAGCTTTTATTAATAAAATCTCTAATCTGAGCTAACGGCATAAAAAATGCTGATTGCTGATAATATTGAGAATAAAGCAGTCATCGTCATCATGTCGTCGTGCCAGGTGGATTTTGCTATTCTAGCCAAAAAAAAATTTCCTCGTTAACACTTGCTCGCTTTGGAAAATATATTTTCTCGTGACTGTCCGTCAAGAATTATTTCGCTTTTATCTTTATTTTAATGAGGTGTGATTACAGTGCCTAATTGCATTATAATACTTTATCAGAACTGCTTATCTTCACTACTAAGACTTCATTATACTAATACTAAAAGAACTTGCTCTTGAACTCCGGTTTATTATGTACTCTACTACTTCAAATAAATTACTTAATAACTTGCTGAATAATTATTCCTGAGAATTTTTTCGATGAAAAAACTGCAGCTTGCAATTCAGAATTTAAATTTGAATGATTTTGAAAAATGATAAAGTTTGTCTGTGTAAAGAGCTATATTCGCTACGTAGATCGCTCCCTTTTTACGACATTTCCCATACTTGTCAAGTTGAAGAGGAATGGCAAATTTTAGCTTCGGGGTTTCCGTTGTTGGCTTGATTAAGAAGGTAAATAAAAAAAAGTTGGCTCAAAAAAG
>JAHZND010002443.1:0-20623 GCA_027744115.1 Acrocyrtus sp. NNG-2020
GCGGGAAAGAGAGAAAAAAAACGTTTAACTTTCACCGTCGTCTGCCTTTCCCACTTTGTGTGTTTGCTGTTGGAAAGATGGGACAGAATGCTGAGGCTCTAACACTATTTTTTAATACTTTTTTCACTTGAAATGTATTAAGTGCTCATATGGGACTTGACAAATGTCTAGCATATATTTCCCGTTTCCTTCCTGCCTCCTCCGTATTTTTTGTGCGGGCGGGCAGCGATCTGCAACTGTTACCGCTAACAATAACGGCAAGCCTTACCACCGGCGTACTTGTGGCTTGACTGGGATATATATGGATAAGCCCATACCTAAAGTGCAATAATATATTGTGGAGGTATGGTCGGGAATTGCTTAAATTGTCTAGCTTAAAAAATTTAAGTTTAGGAGCCCTCATTACATATAAGAGGATTCTTATTACATGTTCAACTGTTGTTGGCTTAGTGCTCGACGGAAATATCCGTTTTTATAGTGCTAGCACGGAAACTGCACTTTTCATTCTTGCTCCACTACTGCCTGTTGAACTGGAACTGGGGGAAAGGAGCTTTTGGCGTCTAGTTCCTACAGCTGAAAAGGAAAGGATTGAAAATAAAAAGTCAGAAATGCCAAATACGTGATAATAACGGGCATATCCTTGAGCTGAAATATTCCCTACAGCAAAAAAGCACTTCAATTCGCATTTTATTTTTTAGCCCTGCTTATTCTTCTTTACATAATGCAAGGATGTAAAAGTTTGTATTTTGGGAATTTATTAACGAAAATATTAAAGAGGCGCGCTCTGCATGCACATTTCTCAAAAAAATAATAATACTTCTGCTTACTCATAATACCGTCTCGTAGCCCAATTTTTCACTCCAAGTACAGCAATAACAGTAATAGTCTGCAGCACGGAAAAAAAATAACAATAATAGTAATAGTCAGGTGGATTAAAGACGCGTAGGTAAAAAAAGTTGTTTTAGTAACGGGGCGTGGGCAAAAGTGGGAAGGTAAATATGATTTGTAGAGAAAGGGAAAGAAGTTAGGGGGAAGTGGGAAGTGCACATAGTTTTGGAGAAAAGGAAGTAAAAATGTAATTGTGAAGTGTACAGTTGCTTATATATTTTGTGGAATTCAAGGTGTTTCTGCTAAATAGGTTGGATATGTTGAATGTTGGATCTGGCTCAGTTGCGAATTGTCCGTGTGGGAGAGAAAGGCGAGTGACGAAAAGTTGGGGGAAGTGGGCATGATCGTGTATCCATTGATTTCCCATGACGGTCCTAGAGACATGTCCAGTGCGGAAAGAAGCTTATTTACCTTATTTTTGTGAGTGATGCTAATAGCTGTTGCAGAAGGAGAAGGTATAAAAAAAGTAGGGATAAGGAGTTTTGAGGAAATTGGATATACAGATATCATATACTGTAATGACTCTCCGGAAAGTTTTTTTGGAAATGTGCTTTCCTCTTCTAGCTAAAAACCGTTGGGTAAATTTCTTAAGAAGGTTTTTGGGCTTCTTTTTCGGTTAAGGTGGAGTTGGTTTGTGGATGTATGGCAGTGGGATGAGGGAGATGTTTGTGCGACAGTCCATTCGCAAATGGGAGTTGGCGTGGCGTGAAAACATTTTTAATCATTAGGTGCTCCTTCCGAGAATAAAAATATGTTATTTCTCACTTACCACTTTCTTTTTGCTAGAAAATGTGGGAAGAGATCCTATTTTAGATGCAGGCTCTGCCACTGCTGCTGCTGCCAGGACTAGTGGCAACAGCGTGACTTTCATTTTTCAAAAAATAAATATATCCGAAGTGAGCTGAGCACTTACTCAAACGGTATAATTTTGACAATAAGCAGGAGCCCTAAAACTGTACTAGTGTTACTGGCTTGTACAAAGCCACTTTTGGCGTGAATTGACTCCATCATTTTGAGCTGTACGAGACGGAGAAAAAAACAAGGACGAGTGGGAGCTAAAAACTCCAACTTCCACTCTGCTCCTGGTAGACTCTCTTCTGCTCACAGGAGAAAAGCTTTCAGATGTATTCTGACTTTTCTAAGACTTTTATGAGGTTTCTACTCTCTGGCAGATGGGAAAAGTGCAAAATTTATGAATGCAATTTAGGAGGGGGACGAGAAGCGGAAAGGAAGGCTCTATAAATCTCGGGTAAATTAGTGCCCAAAACGATCACTACACTTCTTATTTTTGAATAATGAGAAAATAGGTTCTGCCATAACTCAGGAACGGTAAGGAAAAAATTGCTTTTACTGCGCTAAATGGTGTAGATGGCAGTAAAGTTGCTGAAAGGATATTAATAATTTTGAGGACGGAGTCCAAGCTTTTAGCTTTTTGGTAGTCTTCATTTTAATTGAAATTTTTCTAGAACGCCAACTATCTAACAATACTGTTTTAATCTGAATAAAAAATTCTGACATTGCCCCAAAAAATCTACCAATGGATATCTAACAATGGCGTGCCAGATTTTTAGTATTGGTGGAAGTTACATTCTGTGGGCATTTTGGCATATGTATGTATGTGCAGCTTTAAATCCTGGCCTTAATATATTTTGTTAGCATTTCTGATAATAAAATGACAGGATTGGGAAAATAATCCGACCCGGATTCCACCCAATTTAATCTTCGCGCACGGAGCTATCCCTCCTTCCATCAAATGAGTGAGCGGGCTAAATGCACATGTATAGATGGCTGGAAGGAAAATCGCGGATTATTTTTTTGGGATTGTTGTGTGCGATAAGGGCTGAAGTTGATGTATCTCTTTTGAGAAAATGAGTCATTGCAAAAATATATATATGCTGAAATGGTTATGTAGCTCAGTGCTAAAGCATCAGTGAAGTCTTCCTGGGACTGCTAATCAGGGCAGCATTAGCTTCTGTATAAATCTTTATTAGCGACTAAAAGGGTTATCAGTGAATGAGAAGGAGTGATAAGGGGACTATGAGCCACTCCGATGAGCTTTCCTAGACTTCTGTTGCGAAAATAGGGAGGTTCTGGTACACGTGAAGGGGGAAGTAAGCCGAGCAAGGATTTTAAATTTAAAGGGAGAACTTAATATTTAATCTGAACGGGGTACTATGCCGCCGAATTTAAACTTGATTTTGCTGGCATTTTAGGTGTACTTTAATGCCGTTGAGAAATAATTTTGTGAAGTTGTAGACTCTTTGAAATATTAGATAGAAATAATTCATTGTATTGTTTAGTGTGTTAAGTATTCCGCCATAAATGGATGTTACAGTATACCTGCAATCATGATAGGTTGTACCAACTTGTTTATATCTAAAGAGTAATTATAATCATCGGCACACAGCTAAATGATGAACATTGAACTTGGCTTCAAAGTGCATTAGTTCCTAAAATAATGAAAATTTCTGCAGGAACGAATGACCCAACTCACATAAAAATAAGTAGAATTTCCTTTGACTGAATTAGTGAAATAGAGAGCCGTACTTGGACAAACATTCCTTGAAGAAAGCGCTGTATAATCCGTAATTATCATTTGAAAACAATTACTATACGCGCTCTCTCAGCATCCTAGTCGGTACATCGCACACTCTCATTTTCCAGAGTGCTGATGAAGCATGTAATGAAAACGAAGTTAAAAGACAAAGAATTCGTTAACTGGTGAAATGATGCGTGCTGGAATTGTAGAAGACACCCCGAGAATAATATTGATGAGTTGGAGTTTTCTTTTCCGAAGCTGCATTTATTTGATCTTCTCACAGTACACACGATACTCCTGATGCTGATGATCGCAGCGGTGGTGATTTTTCATCGTTTAACAAGCTCCAGCTTGTGTGAAAGGAGAAATAATTATTTCGCATATTTGAGTACATTTTTTTTCTTCCCCATTTCGTTTTCGTGAGATGGATAACGGATAATGGATTTGATACAGCATAAAAACGTCTGTGGAGTGAGAAAAACATAAAAAATCAGTCTCTTTGATTTCTCTTGATGAATGAATGGTGCATCCACATCCAGCTGAATGGTGAATGGGACCGATGGGATGTGATCAAAGAAAAACGGAGCAAATGGAAGAGTGGCGGTGGCGGTGTTTTATGGAATGGGATTTTGCTAAAGAAGAAAATTTATATGGAGCTTGGTGGCCCAAACCTGCCTCCTACAAAGATTATATTTTACTGGAGAGTCGCATGCTCTAAAAAAACGTTAAAGCGCTGGGTATCCTAAGCAAAGGGTTTTTTAAAGGATATTTGTGTGATCAAGTAGTCTGGTACAAGTGTACTTTACCGCGAAGGAGCCAACGGCGCACTCAGCCACCAGCCTAACATATTTCACTTTACATCCTTTTTTACGCTGTACTGAACCTGCTAGCTTTTTTCCTTTGTTTCTGATACCCATAACTTCTGCTTACTCTTTTTTTTACTACATGTTGCTGTAATAAATTTAATAAGCCCTTTTCAAAGTGTGAGAAGGCCTGCTCACATTGTCTTGGGGTTGAGTGTGTGCGCGTCAATCCGTCCATGATCAGGCTTTAAGGCTGTACATTATTGTGGCAACTCATCCATTACGCTTGTTGCTGATCCGTCGCCGTCATCATCATATTCTTCTTCGTTAATAATACCTGCTGGTGGTGGAATGCTCTTGTTGGTAGGTATACCCCTTTTTACTTGCGATCGGCGAGCTAAAGCAATTTTTTTTCTTTGGGGTTGCGCACATGTGAGAAAAAGGGGTCGTTATTGACCTGTCCTTTGACATTTCGGAGAAAGTTTTGGTGTTAATCGAAAGCTCTTCTAATTATGAATCCAACGGTGGGCAGGAATCTCCAGAAATGGGGGAGGGAATGGGAGAATTTCCACGGAGAAGGGACAGATGGGTCGTGGGTGGTGGACTGATGTGAACAGAGAGGTGCTTGCAGAGAGATGCTTGCATATCCCTCATTGAAATTTATATTGGACGATAACACGTATTATCTTCATTATGCGGAGTGATTGCTGCTATTGCTGATGCTGCGCTGGCTTTTTTACTCGCTGCTTAAAATGAATTCTTTTTGTATCTAAATAACACTGCTTAAATAAAATTCTTGCTAGTAAATTGTGATAGAAGGAGGTCAAGGAACTATCCCGCTGTGGAGTTTATAGTGAATACGAAAAGTCCGTCACTTACTTCTTTCTTTCTTTCTTTCGTTTCTTTTATGCCATTTACTGAGGAAGAAGATGGGCTTCTTGTAGTAGAGTAGTTACATATGCACCGTGTGAATTGCTTTTTATTGCCACCGTAAATCAGAGAAATTTTGATTTATAGTGGAAGAAATTGTTCATCGGAAGGGACTGTAGACTGGGCTGAAGCTCATTCTTAAATTTTCATGGGACTGGCAATGGAATTAAAATGGTGACCCACCCTAATTCATTAAAATGCGGATACACCGATGACGGTGGTGATGATGATGATGAGGATGATCATTGATTGTTAGGCATTTTTGTGGAAGGATCGTGGGAATCAGCTGAACTAATGCGCTTGCTTTTTGTTTCGTAATTTACAGGACGGGGAGAGTGAGTCGGGAAGCTCGGACGGAGAAGATCAAAAGGAGGTTCCTCCTCTGCTACCTCTCTCTTCGAATGGTATTCTTCCCCCAAATTTTGCGGCCTTAATTGCGTCGGCTACAGGTAAACAGAATTTTTAGTCGGCTTAACTGCAGATTCTATATCAGAATAGTGAAATGAGTTTAGTCGTTTTTTACGTAAATATTTTATGCAAAAGTGATAAGAGTACCATGCAACTTAAAAAGAGTTAATTTGTAGACGAGCTCTAGAGCAAAATATAATGAGGGACCTTTGTACATCTGCGTTCATTTATCATCGTGATAGCTGAGATTTTTTATAGCGTCAATGTGAAAATGGAGAGAGGATTGGCCATAAAAAACGTCTAGTTTATAAAAGAGCACGGAAACGTGAACGGTGACCGTAGTCTTCTTATCACAAAAAACTTTCCGTGAGTTTTTCAACCACGACTATATTTTTAACAATAAATGGATGCTTCCTTTAACTTTCCAAATTGCTGTGAAAGGGCTTGCCAATGCCTATTTTTAGGCACTCTGCTAATACAGAGCGGACATCAAACTTGAAGAATGGAGACCCTTTCTCTCTTGTTTCTCCATTATATCGTGCAAAAGACTTTTTTCATAAGTAAAAGAACATGAAAAGTTTTTTTTCACGAAAACTCAGCTCCATTCTTCCCTCTTGTCATTTTCCACATCATTCCTGTTTTGTTCCAGTTTAGGTTTTCCATTCTTCTCCCAATTTTTTTCTTCATTCTTTGGGAGTGAGAAAAAGTGACAGAAATTGTTTTTCTTTTGATATAAAAAAGGCTGGCTCTCACTGAGGAAGTTTATAACGTGTAGGAGTAGACGCGTATGTAGCTGCTCTCTACTCTGGCACTGCCTAAATTGTCTTTTACTCGCGGAAGATTCCATTTTTTCGCCCACAGACATAATATTTCTTTTCGTTGATGGAATAGGATTGAGCTCAGAGGGTATACATAATGCATCTAACATGCTGCTATTTTGCGGCTGACTTGAGATCCAGCTCGAAGAAAAGTATCTTGACTATAGCTAGTTGCTTTCTCTTGATGGGCTCCGTTTGGTAAAAGCAGATAAAAAAGGAGTATGGGAGAAAGTGAGCAGAATGGAGAGCTTTTATGAGCTGCTCCTTGTTAGAAAGCAACTTCCTTCATGTCAGAATGTCAGCGGAGCTAATGTCATTGCCAATGATAATTCCCGTTTTCTTCCTCCTCTAAACGAAAACGCTGTTGTTTGATGTAACAACCGTGTCTCGGTAAAATGATGTGCTATTCCACTCATCAAAACAAAGCTGGCCTATAATTTTTGCGGTTGGATTATTGCGGATGGCGAAATAAAAAAAGAAGCTGTTGGCTTTCCCCATTTTTTATCCATTTATTTTGAAATGCAGTGGCGGAAAGTGCTTTAGCGAGTTACGGAATAAATTCTGTTGTATCATTTTTGCTGGCTTTCCGAGAGATAGCACGAATTAGATTAGATAGGTGAATGGTCCGCTAAAAGGAAGGCCTTTTAATGTCTACTTCAGACAGACCATAACTTTTTGATTTGTTTTATGAGCCGAGTTTTTGCTGACTAGAATACTCCCGCTGCCGGAGATAAGAGGAGTAGTGACAGCCATAGAAAGACACGTCAGGAAATGGGAAGACAGTTCCTTTCTTTATTAGCACCCGCTTTATACTACCTTTCTCTGCCCAATTCTCGGGGCGAGTTTGCTGATCATACAGAAAGCATCACGGATTTGACTGGATTTTTTGCAGGATGTGGTAGAAAATATTTTTTATGCTGGTGTGAAACCATTCACCGGATTTCTGGAGAAAAGTCCTTTGATCATTCTAAGACGTAGTTTTGCAGAACAATAATACAAGTCAGAAGAGTTCCCAGCGGTATATGAATTTGAATGTGAGGTAAAACGGGGAAAGTGAGTTGACTCGAATTATTATATATTTTTCAGTCACCAGTCACTATGGCTGTGCTCTTGCTCGGTTTTTTTGGTTTCCTAACCAGGTTATGTGATAATGGCTGCTGTGTTTTAAAAAGAAAGGAGGATGTGACGAGCCAGGACTATAAAATCGTTCATTTTATTTTGATGAAAGACACTCTAAACTGGAATTTCTTTTAGTAGAAGGTTAAAATAGATGCGGTTTTTGTTTAAAGAGGATATGAAAAAGAGGACGGAGAGAGATGGTGGGGAGGAGTGTTTACTGCTGACTCTTAAATTCTTGACATACCGAAATTTTAGAGAAAATTGGCATCTCATCCTCATCGGGCTGGGAAAGTGCGCGGAGAAAACGAAATGCTTTATCTTTGCTTGATATATCATTCATAAAGAGAGTATTTTTCTCGGTGATGAGATGCTGGATGCTTCCCATAGACAGGAGGAAAAGTTGTCTTTTATTAGTATTTTACATCCGAATCCACTTTCTCTCCTGAGGAGAAAAAAATATATAAATTTTGGGGCTGGGAAGATAAGACTGCCGACTAGCAGAGCTGTAGGAACTAGCCCTGGAAATTATATGATTGAAAATCCCTCTCCTCTTCTTCTTCTCCTTTATTTAGTATGCATATGCTATGCCGAGTAAATTGGAATCTCGCTCGGAAAACCACTACACAAGAGCTAGTAGGAAGCTTTTCAATAATTCAGTAATTTAGTTCCTTCAGTCAGCCAACTTGAATGACAGAGAAAGGCGGAGGGCTCCTCTGTCATATTGTACGGAGGAATGCATTACATATTAAAAGATGGATTCCTCGTTCCTCCGCAGCAGCAGTCATCTCCGGATAGTCTGCAAACGGAGGCTTTTTATTGCTCTTACATTATTTATGTCATCCCGTTTTTCTGTTTGATTTGTTTTTTCATGCTTTCAACCTTGTCCAACGGACTGAAAAATGAATGGGCGCAACTTTTTTTAAAAAACGAGCAGCAGCGGGTTTAGGTGGATCCAAGGGGCCTTTCTCGCTGGATCTCACAACTCAAATTGCAGCAGCTGCTGCCGCTGCGGTTACTCCGCAAAGTTCGTCAGCATCATCAGCCTCAAGTAGCAATCGCCAGTCTTCACCATCCGAGCTATTACTCCTTCACCAGCATCAACTGCAGGAGCAGCAGGTCCAGTTGCAAAAGCAGATTCAGATGCAGCAGCATCACGGGTCGTCCTCGCCGTCCCCCGCCAAAATTAGGATAAAACGGGAGTTGCCCGAGTAGGTGTTAGCGTGCATCCATAAATAACACAGGTAAAATGGTTATTTTCAACTTTCAGAAAATGTAATCATCTGTCAAAAGTTCAGTTTTTCTGGTAGGTGAAAAGTAGACAGTAGCTCGGAGAGCAGCACAAGTAGAAGTCCTGTGCAAATGGCGTGTACTTAATAATTTTAGCTATTTATTTTTAGTGAGTTTAGTCAAACTTTATGAAGTAGATTATTAAAAATGTACAGTTTTTACCTGTTCAGTGACATCAAAAATATCAGCTATCAAGAACCTATTTTTAGCCATGTAGTTGTAGTAATGCGCAAAATTTATAATTAGAGTTGTATCCTGTATCCTGCCACTAGGGGGAAACTGAGAAATGCTGCTGCTGTTGCGCGTGTTGAAAAAAAAAACTTTGCAAACTTTCTTGCCAGTCGAATCTGCCAGTCATATGATTGTAGTCATTTTTGTTGTAATTGTAAGCTAAAGTAAAATTGACGTAAAGTAAGGAATTATTTCTATGTGGCAGGAAATATCAAATTATTACGAGTGTCACGTTAAAACTGGAATAAAATTTTATTTTCCACTCCTAAAAAATAAAAATGCGGACCAGTACGTAGGTGTAAGCTTACCTGAATAAGGATGAAAATGAAATTTAATTTAGAGCGAATGGAAATGTACTTAAAATAGCAGACGCAAGCCGAAAAAAATTGTTTTCTAAAAGTAAATCGGATTCAATTATGTCAGTCGCACAGCACCAATTCGTTATGAAAGAATGCTTTCCGGGAATACAGCTCGGAGTCGGGAGACATCAGTCCTAGTAATAAAAATTAAGGGAAACTGATAAGTATTCAGCCGTCAGTAAACTACTTTATGATGACAGTAATAAGATTTAAGCTAGTTTAATATCTTCAGTATATGTACTTGTGACAAGTCGCAGTTTTCTATTGTTTTTCGTAATATTAAAAAACTCTTTTTATGTAGGCAAAAAAATATCTCTCAATTGTACAACTTTGTTACACTCGAATTACTTAGGAAGTCTGCAGAAAATGACAATATTGCTATTCATTATGTATATCACTCACGTTTAATATTATTTGTAGAAGTTTAAGCTAAAACTATGGATAAAACAGTTACCATTATTGTTGATATAATATGCGCTAAAGTAAAAAAAGAATTCAATTTCTGGGAAGTGAGTCTTCAATTATTTTTAATGAATATGGACACGCTGACAGAGCTGTACTTGCTACCGGAAGCAAAATGTGATTGAGAAATGCACGTGTTGGCCCAATCGGCTAAACGGGATTTCCCCTGCAAATAATGAGATCGGAAATAAAGCAGTTCTTTATCGAGTAAAGCACATGAAGGAAAAATGTGCTCGAGGAGAAAGGAAATGTTCCGGGATGGGTAAGCACTTTATGTAGCAGGTAAGCCAATTTAGGCAATTTGAAGTAGCATGAAAAGTATTTCAGGTAATGCTCAAATAATTTAGGCTTAAATCGGTTTTAGTGCCAATCATGTTTGCGTGATTTCTTCAGAATTGAGAAATAAAGGAGCTCATACCTCTCTCGAGTTTATTTGGAGTTTTTAATTTGCCGAAGTAATTTTTTAAAAAACTGAAGGAGTTCCTCTCTAAATGTAATCATATCTGTTTTGAGAGGATAATTATAATTACATCAATTATAATTTAGGGTAACGAATCGTAAGAGAAATTAGTGAGTTTGTGTGGGATGCGGCACACAAGCGGAATTCACTTTTGAAGTTTTTTATACAAAAAAAAGTATAATGAGGCTTCTCAGCCTCAGACAGCTGAATAAACTGGCGCGAGTCGAAAACTTAGCTGAGTAGGTAAAGTCAGCAGCGGACTATTGTAATGGGAAAGTTTATGCGGAGGAAGGGCTATCAAGTATAATGAGGCTTCTCAGCCTCAGACAGCTGAATAAACTGGCGCGAGTCGAAAACTTAGCTGAGTAGGTAAAGTCAGCAGCGGACTATTGTAATGGGAAAGTTTGTGCGGAGGAAGGGCTATCTACTTCCTGTTATATTTTTTTTCCTTTTGCAATGTTTTAAAGAAAAATAGTAAAAGTTTTCCATTGTTCCCAAATGTTATTTCTTCGAAGAAGTTTTTAATTTTCTGCTCATTTCGAGCATCAAAGATAATTTATTCGCAAAGAGAAAAATTAACTTTATTTACCCATCATGAGCCTGATTGTAAATTCATAGGGAGGGGAAAATGTCGATGTAAAGTTTATGAAAATGTTGTAATCAAACTTTTTCGGCGATCGATCCTAAAAAAATTAGATTTCATGGCAATCCGGTCGGAAATTACTTGACAGAAGGAACTCGCACAAGAAACAGCAATAGCGGAGATAGTTGAACACTCCGTATTTTATTTCCACTTTCCCCAAAGTTATTATAACCTTTGATATTTTAGCTAGTGCAGGAAGACAAAAAAAGTGTCAACTGTACGGTGGTACTTGCTCTTCTGGTTTTCTTAGGAAAAACAATGAGAAGCTTTTCAAGTAATTTTTGCGAGATGTGCCTGTGCACCCACGTCACCAACTTTGCGATATTTTGTACTGTGGGCGATCCATTTCCTTTTAGTTATCCACCCACACCTAGTAATTTTAATTTATTCGCAAAGTTAATCTTTAATTGTATTAGGTCCACCTTGCGTGTCTAACTTATTTTTAGTGTTACACCGAAAAGGTCCCTCACCCAAAGTTTTCACTGATTGTTATCGTACCATAGCGAAGTTTCATTTTTGTCACGCTGGTCCACTAAAAATAAAAAATCTGGAGTGGGCTACTACTTTCTATAGCTCTACTTTTGGACAATTGACTTTTCTCTCCCTGGAAGCGAATACTTACGGGAAGGCGGATTTTTTCAAGAAGATATTTCGGATAATAAACTTGTACAGCCTAAGTTTTTCTTTCGTGGACTGGGGTTACGCAACTGTCCAGCGGGAACGAAACGCCCAAGCAATGTGTTCCAGGAAGGGAGGTAGAGGAAAGATCATTTACAGTGTTATTACCATTATGGATACACTGCTCATCTTTTTCGTACGTCAAGAAACTTATTCTTTCCTTTATCCTCTGTTTCCCTTTAAGTCACTTCATGCTACCACTTTCACTGTACACTCGTATCACACACGCCTTCCGCAAAGTTAGCAAAATCAATATTATTACGAGTATGAGTACTAGAGAGCACTTAACTTGATGGCTTTTAGATCTGCTCTCGTCCACACTCCCACAGCTCTATAGTGCTGCTGCACACGTATCTTTTAGGCTGCACATTCAGCTAAAACCGGCTAGCCTCCGCAAGTCCGCAGACTTTTCCTTCTTCAAGTTATAGCTATAGCAGTAATAGCTCCCTCTCATATCTTTGGGATTGGCTTTGGCTAGGACATGGTAATTTTCTTGGTGAGAAAGAGGATGCAGCAGCAAAGCTGGACTTCCCAATAATTTCATTTCTCGTTGTGGTCACAATACTGGACAGTTTCGCTATCGTTTTCAGGACTTGATATTTGCTCATTTACAGCTGCATCAAGCTACATGCCGCGATTCTCTCGTTCTGATTTTTTGATTGTCTCAACGGAGAAACGCAACGGGGTTATGTTAAATGATTTAGCAATTTCATTCCATATTTATAAAGTTTAATGCTTTTGCTTTCTTTTGATACAAATTAGCTGAGTTGTAAGGAAATGTGCACAAAATTTTATTTTTTTCTTTGGAATGAGCCTCATTTAAACTGCTTAGCATTCTTACTTGAACTCAACGAATCCAGTGTCATATTGTGCCATCTTTGATTAGAGTAAATGTAAATTACAAAATTTTATATTTTAACGGCGCTGAAATAAAGACATTGTATTCGGCATCTTGCTGCCCTGTATCAACAATTTTTGTAATACGCAAGAATTATATTTTATCATTATTGCAGCCAAAATTTTATCGCCCTGAATTTTGAAATACACTATCTCTCAGTGTACATCAGAAACTATGAAGTGTATCTATAACGTAGCTTTGCGTGTACAAACCTGTGTGTATAAACCTTTCAATTAATAAGTAACCCGAACCTTCTAGCTTCTCCACGCCTAAATTGATCTTTTGTGTAATGCGCCGTAATTTCTTGTTATGGACAATATAGCAAAGTGGATTCATTAGCAAAATTATATTACATTATTTACTATTATTACAGAGAGGAAGTCGTTCCAGCTGAGCGGCTGTCGTAAACATGCGTGTTATCAAAAATTTGAGGAAGTTACTCTTGCTGCTGCTCTTCTCATATTTTCTTTACTTCCTTTTCCTTATTTCCCAAGCAAGATAGTAAGCGCTTTCCACTTTTCTTATAAAATATACGAACGTATAAAAAGCAAACTTTCCTTTATTTTTTTATAACCGAAGCACTTTTCAGATCCGTCCATTTTCCATCACAGCTCAACTGCAACTTGAACTGCTCAGCTCAAAAGAATGATCCCGGATACGTACATACATCATTTATGACAACTTCTCAACTCCTTGACCGTACAAATCTAAATGTCGCTGAGTTGGAAGTGAACTGGGCCAAAAATTGAGCGATCCCTCCACTCATGTCAGCATCATTTCATGTTCCTTAAAGTCTTCCGGTCAGGATTGGCCGTCCATGTGGAAAAGTACAAGGCTGGTGCAGCTCCGGCTCTTCTGGCGGAGGCACTAAAAAGAACCTACTTTAAGTACATATCGTAATAATCAGCTATAAAAAGGCTGAGAATGTAATAACAGCGCCCATTTTGTAAACTACATTTTTTCGCTTTATACCGCTATAAATTTTCAAAGGAATAATGTTTACTGCACATATCCTCAGACCACGCATCCTGAAAGAACTATTTTTATTAACAGTGTCTATAAGGTGAGGCCATATCCAATATCCGCTAAAGCACCTTCCACTTTTTTATCCTTTGAAAATCGTCCCACTCCCACTTTGCATGCACTTTCATTGGTAAAATAGGAAAACTTTTTGAGCAAAATAAAATGCATGAATGAATACGAAAATAAAAGGGAGCGTATTAATGAATGGAGAAATAAAAGGGAGTTTTTTTTGCAATATTTCTCAACTTTCACTTTCCCAGGAATAACCGAATAACCTTCCGTCATTCCCATTCAAAGGGTACACCATAGAAAAAAAAAGCTTTTTCTCTCCAAGTGTATGACTCACATCACTGAATTAAGCTAATGAGATTCATTCAATTCAATTATATTTTTAAGTAAATAAGCGCAGTCTCGCATGAAAAATATATTTTTTTTCTTCATTTTCCCCTCCTTTTATATTACCCTGTCATTAAACGCACAAACAGTTCCTTTTATTTCATGTGTACGAATATTAAAGCGCCCATTTCTCGTTCCATTTTTCTTGCGTTCCATTCAAAAAATGGGATTTTTACGCTTCCCTACGACAGCCTTTTTTTTATTCCTCTAAGACGATCACACAGCACCAATCATCATCATCCGTCGTCACCGCCGTACCACGATCACCACATCATCCTCATTCTCATCTAGCAAGGGAGCTATATTATGAGCTATACCAAAATATATTTTCGGTGCTTTTTGGCCTGGCCCTCCAAAAAAAATATTTTATCGGAGAGCAGAAGAGAAACGGAGGATGAGAGAAGAAAAGAGTAGAAAGCAAAGGACCGAAAAACTTGACTATTTTCACTTTCTCTCTCCGTTCTCTCTTTCCCTTTCAACTTTTCTCTCCGGCGAGTACACACACACGGCAGAACAACTCACTTACAGCTTTTGCACAGGGACTAGTACAGAAATGATAAAGTTTTTGACTTGCGCAACATTTCCCAGTCTCCTCGCTCTCTCCTTTTCCTCTCCGCTATATATTTGGGATATGATGACCAAACTTTTTTCTCACAATGCTTTTTTTATCTCCCTTTCTCCCTCAAATGGGGAGTAGTGAGTGGTGAAGCTGGTGAGCGGCAAGTATTTTTTTTTCTCAGTCCTACACACCGAATATTATATAACCCTTAAAAGAGTAAAAAAAACTTTATTTTTTTACCAACCTTACGATTCCTATGAATGAGTATAGCCATTGCCGAACTATGCACATCAATAGAGAGGAAAGAGAAAGTGAGCGACACTCCCACATTTCTTTAGATGCTCTCTTACACCAGCTTTTTGCTCTCTCTCTTAACAATGAGCCGATCTTCACTTCTTCCTCTTCTCCTTCCTCTCCCTCTACTTACTTTACACCTTCAATTGAAATAGGTACCGCTGGGAAATGAGAACTACTGCTCCGCCAGTGTCACTAATATTTATATGGCACATCACAAAAATAAAATGGGAAGAGAAAAAGAAATATGAGCAATATGTATGTACCTTTACAGAGTCCTTTTTATTTTGTGTGCTCCTCGAGAAAAGGAAATAAATCGAGTAAAACTGTCTTCATATATAAAAAATAAAACGTGTGCAGGGGCAAAAAGCACTTATATCATTCCTCACTCTTTTCCCTCCTTCCTTCTCATATCAGATCACTCTAATAGAATGATGTTAGTCTCCAATATCCTGCCCTGTCTCTGTTGCTGTTTCTCTCCGTCTTTCAATAAAAAAAAGTGGGAAAATGGAGGCAGAACAGCCAACAAACCTGGCTCTGGGTTATATGGCGCGGAGTGCGATCTGCGATCTGCACTGCTCTTTTATTTTTTCGATGTGTTCTACCAAAAAGAGGAAAGAGGGGAAAGGGCCAACTGTCACCAAGAAAACCGCTACTCCTACTTCCACCGCTGTTACCGTTTCAATGTTATAGTCGGCTCAAAAACTGTTATCCTTTTTCCTTTTATTTTTGCTCATCCGATTCGCAAAATGGGCTTTCCACTGAGTAAGGATGGTGAGCGTTATGGAACAGTTTTCTCTCGCTCCACTCCACTCTTTCCCGCTATCTCGTAACTTTGCTGTGGAGAAAAGTGCCGATAATAGCGGAAATATGATTCCACTTTTGGAGGAAACACTACTTCATTCCTTAGTTTTTTAGACACCCAGCTTGGATCTGCCGGCTTTATCTATATATTATTCTGGGAGTCGCATAATCTCCTTTCTTCTTCGGAGGTTGCTCCTGCCACTGGGGTAACGGTGCCGAAGTAGATAAATAATATGAACTGGTATCTTGGTTAATGGTCGAGAAAAAAAATGAGTTGAAGTTGTACTACAAAAGCACAATATTTAGTGGAGTAGGGCGCCTATTTTAAAGTGGCAGAGACTTACCTTTGACAGTAGTTTTATTTCTTTATCCTGAAGTGTTCCGACTACTTTTCGTAGAAAAGGAGAAAAGGACTAGGGCTAGGTTAGATCCTGATAAAATTGAATTTTTTAATACTTTATATTCGCATTCTGCAAAAAAGAGCAGAAAAATCTGTGGTTTAGCGGTGCTCTTTTTGCAGTTTTTTGTTAAGAATTTAATTTGTGATTTTCCGTTTCGGTTAAAAATAGCGCACTGGAAAAAAATTTAATCAAAATTTTAAGCCACAAAAATATGCTTCGAGCAAATTTATTGGAATTATCTACGTATTTTCATAAATTTAGATTAACTTTGGAAGGAGTGCTAAGGCGCATTTACTATTTAAGTTATATATTTGTCATATGGGTTGAATTTCATTATGTAATTTAGCGTGAACTGAGCAAACTCTCGCGGTCTACTCAGGAAAGGGAAGATTACCTCTGTTTGAGTTCCATCATAATATTCCTTTCGCCGGAATTACACAATTTTGAAAAAGCTTTTTTCTCTATTTGCTCACTCAAAGTCATCCCAAGTTCAAACAAAAATGCGGGAATAAAAGGAAACTCATTCAGTCTTCCGTTTTACCTCTCTTTCTTTTCTTACCTTTTATTTTTTGGGCTTTGCGCAAAAACGTATTTAAAAAATTTTCCTCATGCAGAGCGATTGCACAAATGTAAAAAAAAACCTTCTCTTTTATTCCTCGTCTCAATCATGAATACTTTAGCGGATGAAAGTGGAACGAAAAAATTGAATCTCGGAATACGCAAGCCATCATGCATAATATTTATTTTTCGTGTATAAAAAATGTGTCATAAATCCTTAGCTGTACGCATTGGAATTATTTCTGCTTTCACGTTATTACAATTGCCGAGTACCTTTGGGGGAATTGATAAGTGAGGCGGCCGCAAATNAGCGATTCTAGGCTTTGTGCTCGGATAAAAAGCGAGAGTGGAATGAAAGGGCGATATGAAAGTGGAAATAAATTAGTGAGGAATAATGGGAACGTCTGTTCCATTCCATTACACTTCACCACAATAACAAGAGGAAAATACACACGGCACAGTCCTGATCTTGTTTCGGAAAGGATAGCCTCCTCACAAGAATCTGCAATTCACCGTCGCCTCTTTTCTCATCGCCCTCACCAACTCACTATTTTCCAGAATGGTTTTGCCAGACAATAGAAAAAAGGAGGAGACTTTATTTGATTTTGTTCTTGGGCCCCATTGTTGCGCTGATTTTATTGGGGAGTGAAATTAGATGATTCCTTTCACCGATCCCTACACGCTGCATACGTTAAGTAGGGCAGCGTTACGTAGCCGCTAAATATAGCTTCCAGAGTAAATAGCGTCACACAACCGGGGACAAAATTTGCAGTCTCGGTTGCTATTGAATTCCTCCCGAAAAATTTACTTTTTTGTGACTTTCTTTCCCTCCCTGTCAACTTTATTGCAGGTAGCAATGAAAGCAATTGAAATTTATTCTGAAATGAAAGCTGAGCACTCATGCGTCATACGGCGGATCCAAATTCCGGATTACTTTCTACCTGAGTGCGAGCCCGAAGATTGGAGTGACTGGCCCACACTCCTTTTTTTACATTCTTCCGTCCACTGCAAACGTTTATGCAAGACTCTTACAGAGCTCTCTCCGTCCACACTTGAGACTAAACCTTGAATAGAACAATAAACAGGCAGATGGTAGCTTTCTCTAGCTGCTTTTTTTCTTTTTTATATTTCTTCCTTCCTCCAAACAATTTCTTTTTATTCTGGTTGCAAAAAAAATCTTTTCGATTCATGGACTGAGCAAATACAAAAGGATAAAATGGAGGTTTTGGTTACTCTTGCAATGTTATGCCGAAAATTGCAGAAAAAAATGTATTCCCTCCCTCCCGACTTTCGTCACCTATTTTAGTTTAGCTGGAAGAGCATTTGTAACGATCCAGGGCCAATCCAGATTTTTTTTATTCCTTTCACCTCCTGAAAAAGCCTTTTCTGGTAGTTTTTGGTACAGAGGGAAAAGTGACAGACTTTGCTCCACTCACTTTTATTATTATCCGAAGGATAAACATTGTTAAGGGAGAGTGAGGAAAGAATCGGAGAGGAAATAGGATAACTTTCTCCAGCCTCTCTCGACTCCCGCGCTGAAAGGTAATATGCATAAATACACATTCGCTATTTTAACTGCCCTCCAATCTTATATATTTCAGAGTAAAATTTAGTTTCGGAGGATAAAGCTGGCGGGAGGGAGAGAGAGAGAGGAAATGAGTGTGAAGGAATGAGAAAGATTGAATTTGCCTGACTTGAAGACACTTGAACATTTTGCTTAACTTTCCCGGTTTGACTGGAGCACTAATGCAACTTTTTTTTGCTGCTGTCGCTCTGATAATGAGATTAAAGCAAAGTATAAACTTGGTAGGAGAGCTAGCGATTTTGGAAAGTTTGCGAAAACAGAATTGGAAAAATTTTACACGTGGATGGGAATTTCGCACACTTACTCTGCCAGGTTCATTTTCCTCGTTAACTTTAAGTAACCGTCAGCAGGTATAAAAATAAATTTGGATAATTTTCTCCTTCTCTCATCACGCCAGCGATAGTTATTAGAATGACTTACAATTTTCGTAAAGGTTATTGAACAGGAACTTTTGATCTGGAAAAGTAAATGAAATCAGTGGATATATGCTGCAAACATTTTCCTTCGCACTGGCTGGAAATGTCTTGTCTCCACTGCTAGTTATCAAATGTAAACTGAGTTAGTTACTGCTGACAGATATGAATATATTTACTTGGTATTATTAACCAGACCATAAAAAGATTTTTTTTTATTTTCGGAGATGCAGAGGCTGTAATTTGCGTTAGTGCCGGATTATCATTTTCATCAGCTCAGACAAGTTTCCGTGAATTTCGGTGAGGAGCACTCCAGGAAAGGTTGCAATTTCACCAATCCCAACATCAAAAGCGCCATCCAGTCTGTAATTGAATCTGATGTAATCGCGGGAATAAGTGGAAACTCAATCTGCATATATATTTCTGCTGCGCATCCGTTACAAAACTCAGAAAGGCAGGTTTGACAGCCTCATCGTCGAATAAAAGTTAGCATTTTGATAAATAGTAAATAATCCAGATTGATTTCAGGTAGAGAGAGGGAGCTATCGCAGTTCACAAAAAAATACATAAAAATTTTCCACCGGCGAAATATATTTTTTTGTATGACCCGATTAGTAAAATTGGGTTTTGTGGTGCTTTGCTCGATGCTCAGGATCGAATGATTTTCATCATTCGATCCTGAATTTCATGCATAATTGGATTTGTTGCCTACTTAAAAATATTATTTAGAGTTGCGTTACACAGGTATCCGGGGCGGAAAGCTTTCCAACAAGATTTCCCGTATCGCATTAATATTCATGTAATGCCATTACGTATTAACTTACCTCAAAGCGGTTGCGATTTCCCGCTCTTCCCTCCAGTCACAAGTCACTTCTCATTTTGGCTCAGTTTTCTAGCTATCACTCAGAGCAAAAGGCATCCATCTCAATCAATTTCGGAGAGATGAGAGAAAACGAATGTTGTGGGGTTTTGGAGGTGATTTTGAGTTGGGAGTTTATGTGGGGAAGTGGGGAAAACTGTGTGCAAGATTTTATACTCCCTCCTTCCTGCCATCCACGGCTCAGTGACGATCAATTCTATTTCGTAATCGGGGAATGGAATAAGATAATATTTTGGCGTATCAGGTAGAAAAATGAAAGAGAATATCTTCCTCTACCAGCAGCATTATTACGGACAGCTCTGGAAGAATGCGTTGCGAAAACGGTAAAATGTAGATTACGGAAATTTGTACGCGGAAGATGAGCCTCTTTAGCTCAGCCACAGATGGTATCTCGCTCAAGATCCGAAATTGAAATGAGTACACGGAGAAGAAAAAAAAATTGTGTTTTGGCCGGTTTGAGGAGACCATAAACGGAAACGGCAATTTATGGGGAGCTGTGCATAAACAAGGATATGGGAAAGGTACTCCACAAAGACATAGTCGGGGAAAGCAGATCGATGTGGAAACGTAATATATTCCAGTTTCGACTTGAGAGGAAATAGCCTTTTCCTCATTTTGGGGTCCTCATCTTCCATATTGCTCTTCTCTTGTGGATGCTGCATCATTACTTTCTTTAATAAAAAAAATATGCTGGAGAGGAAGATGAAGATTCTGAAGGGAGAATATTTTTTTTCGAGGGAAGATGAAGATGAAGATGACAGAAAATAAGAGAGCAGTGGCAACTGGCAGCACAAAGTGGAGCTGGAGATAGTGATCTCGTCATTTCCACGGTACCACTTTTCTCTATTTCAATGAAGACGGAGGATGCAACAAGACAGGAAAAATGGGATGGTTTATGAACTATGAACGGGGGAATGCATATTAATTAAATGTGCCTACTGCCAGGTCCCTATAACAAATTTTTAGACAGGGCATGCCACACTATAATATGCCACCATATTTGAAATGCTCTCTTGCAGAGAGCAACTGCAGATGAACCGGAATAATGGGTGAAAGTGAAGGAGACAGAATATAATGTCTGCAATTACGCGAAGCGCTGTGGATACGCATACACAAACACAAACCGCCAAGAAAATATATATTTTGGGGGAGCGAAGTGAACCTCGTTTTTTGTCACCGACTCACAG
>JAHZND010002444.1:0-16021 GCA_027744115.1 Acrocyrtus sp. NNG-2020
AATTTGTAATTCATGAGCTGATTTGTAGCACAATCTTTCATCTTTTCCTGATTTATTTCATGATATGCATTTCGAAATAGTTTAGTGAGCTACAAGAAAAAGGAAAGGCACGTCACCTCACATTATGCCATTTCATGCACTCAAGCATGATGGCTTCAATGCACTTGAATCTAGAATATATGTACTTGGAACAGGCTATTTCGCTGCAGAATCAGAATTTTTGCAGATGTTTCACAAATTACATAGAAAGAATAAAGAATAGTTTTTCGTAGCTTGGTAAAGTGTGCCAAACACCAAAATGAAAGTCAGCCGTCTGTGGGATTTCTTTCGCAGATCAGACTTCTTTTGCGGTTGGATAATTCACTTTGACCAATTTCAAGCAAAACATTATCGCTGGTATTTCTTTTTAAAAATGCGGTAGAGCTACACACATCATTACTTTCTGCTTGAGTTGTTGAGTTTGAATTTCTCTGCATCTTGCAATATTCCACCATTGATTAATATCACACGCCCATACGATTATGTCAACACGGGCCACTTTAAACAGGTGCATTGGTGAATATAAAATGTGAGCTGAAATTTCTATAATTACTGGTACTGACGTGAGTAGAAGTTTGTCTGAGTCTGAAAATATCCTCCATAATGTCATTATGACTTGCTTCACAGAAATCTTCGTAAAATAGGCAATCCCTTTTATGAAAAATACTACATAATATTTGCGTCGAATAGGGCATAATATTCTTTACGGATCTAAAACATAACCACACGGATCAGATAATAGCGGAATGGCATATGTATTAAACGTAAATGTCAACCCAATGTTCCGCTGTTGCTAAGCCATACACATTCGGACTATTACTAGTACATCTTGATGCACTAGAGCACAGGTAGTGAAGAATGATGATGACTGTTATTTAGTCTGCCATAAATACCGATTAATTAGCTGGCCGCTATTATTAAATTAAATTTTTTATTCTTGATATGTATGTAAAATTACATATCTGTATTCAACGGAAATCCTCATAGACAAAACAGAAATGCCGAGGACATCAGCTTCCAACCGGCACTATGAAGCACAGAGCCTTCAAGAAAGATCTGCCAAAACTACAAATGAGGTTTTCATGAAGTTCACAATTTACACAATTATTTGAAATGTACAGTCGTGTTTTACTTCTAACTATAAGCATCCCGTTAAATGGAATGCTAAATTTTTTGTGCGAACTGCGAGCTACATTTCGAACGATTTAGTGCTTTTTGAACTGATTGTAACAAGCATTACGATTTTATAATAAAGCTCAATCTAATATTGCAGTCACTTAACAGAACCAGAGATATGCTCAAGTTAATGGATGAGGTATGATATAAAAATGGAAAAGTAATTTTGTTTAGTGTCAATTCAGAAAATTTCGATCACAAAATCACAAATACAAGCAAAAGTGCAAAATAGAAAATAAAAACTTGGTGACTGGTATGCTACCGATTAAAACTTTTCAGTGTCAAGATGCTGGAGTAAATACTTTAAAAAATCTTTATGGACAAGGAGGTAATTTATCTGTTGTACAGGATAATGTTTTATTAACGAAAACCCTCAAAATGGTATTAATAAAATTACAATAAGACGATATAAATCATTTTTCGTTCTTTTGGACAGAGCAGCTCAACAATGCAGAAAGAGCGCTGGATGAAACTGGTATGGAACTGGATAAGGCTGCCATTAGAGTACGCAATATCAAAATAAAGGAAAAAGTTCCATGCTGCTTTATACCTTGCGTATCATGTTGTTTAAAGGACCCAGACAGGTACAAAGTACAATGTATGAATTTTAAATGCAATAATATAATTCTACACAATCAAGTAATAGGTTTTAAAAACATTTTTTATTATTACTGCCTTAATTACTAGTATTGCTCCTGAAAAAAGCCACAACGCTATCAAATTTCCACTATCAAAAGACTCATCAGTTGCATTCTCGAATATCAGCGGTACTGGTGATAATGATACATCAGTTAGCACGCACACGGGGCCTGCAACTGCAACTGCAACTGCAATTACTGTAGGCTCAGAAAGTACCACAAATGACAAATTTACATACGACAGGGAGACAAAATTGTATGCGGAAGAATATAAGAATACAGAATATTCCAAGTACATAAAAATAGAAATAAAACTAATTTACAACGTGAAACGAAAAAACCTTAACTTTAAGTAGGATTTGTTGCCCTTATATTGCTGAACTTCATAGCAAAGTTCCAGACACATCGGAGGAACATGAAATACACCGTAATTTGGATCACGTCTCCGTTCACGTAAGCCATCTTAAAACTATTGCGACAGATCTTAACTTGGAAACTGGAAAACAAAACGAACAACTTGGAAGATTAAACCTAAAGGTAGCAAGCAACTACTCAATTTTATACTTGTATTTATACAAATAGTGCACATAACAAAAAACTTTTTGCTAGGCGGAAACAAATTTGCATAAGATTAACCGGGTAACAAAGAGCACCACGGACTTAGTAAACAGAAAAGAAGAAACCAAGAATTCACCTCACTTTTGCTGTTGCCCTATATTCTGAGGGTTTTAGAAAGGAATATATTTTAACAGCTTAGTTTGTACTGTATTTTTTATTTACATTTTAATAGTTACTGGAACAATTTTAAATTTGCGAAATTCAATCAAACTTACTTTATTAAAAAATATATATACCAGTGGACTGATTCTTACTCAAATTACAAATAACCGAAAAGTTTTGGCCCAAAACGATAACCTGATTTACAAGTTATACAATAGATTGCGTTTAGTATTTAGTATCTAATTATACAAGAGATCATAGATTGTACTTACATAGGTAGACATAAACAAGTTTTGAGAAAATCGTTTGTTTGTTTACTTCATTTTTTAGACCTCCCTGGCCTCCTCAAATCCAGTAATAATTGTTGTGCCTCCTGCGCCTGGAATATAGAACATTTTGATTGCGAAATTATAGGTTATTAAGTCGAGTTAATATAAAATAATTCTTAATTTTAAATACATAATAAATAAGATTGCATTACTACACTAACATATTTCCCTAAGGGAAATTCCTTACCAGTTGTTCTCTTGCTTGAGGTATAACTCGTACAACTTCATCCTCTCGCTGGGAAATTTCATCCGTTAATTTATCTATTTCATCAGATATTGCTTGAAAGGAAGCTTGGATTTGTCCTACCTTGTTTACTAAATCTCGTCTCTCGATTCTGCATTCTCTAATTTCTCTTTANTCATCCTCTCGCTGGGAAATTTCATCCGTTAATTTATCTATTTCATCAGATATTGCTTGAAAGGAAGCTTGGATTTGTCCTACCTTGTTTACTAAATCTCGTCTCTCGATTCTGCATTCTCTAATTTCTCTTTATATTATAGACAAAAGAGGAGAACAATAATAAGTACTGCTCACTTCTAGCGTTCACTACATCACTAAGATATGCAATTTCCTAAAAACTTACAATTTCAATTCCGAAAGTGCATTTCTAGTATCTTCCATTCTAGTCTCGTGCATACCGTTTTTGTACTTTGTCTTTTGGAGTTCATCCTTATGTGACTGAGCCAATTTTTCACCTTCCTTTCTAATATGGTCGATTCTGCGAGCCAACACAGAAAACTCATTCCCAGACCGTGTATAGGATTCAATCCTTTCCCTTTAGTTATATAAACCATACCACAATTGATATTAATATATAATTTAATAATTACACTTAATTTTTGTATATTATATTATTTCATAAATTATCAATATAATATAACTGCGACATTATTCAATACCCATGCCCAACGCAAAATCGATCCATTGAATAATGTTTCTGATACGTTACGTTCCGTAGACGGGAACATAGCATCGATATTTTTCAATGAAATCGATCGATTAATGGTAATGCAATTAAAAATTTATGGTATTGTACATGGTATTCTTTTACATTGCTGGTTCTTACTTTATGCTTTTCATTGCTGCAATGACTGATTCAAAACTCTGTAATGTGTCAACAGCTCGGTCCTTAAGAGATTCATATGCGTCGGATTCTTTTTGTAGTTTCTCTAGTTCAGCACCGACCGATTTCCTTTCCCTCGTGTGCTTCTCAATCTGCGATATATGACAATTCAGATCAAAATTAAACCAAAACATAATTAATTTTTAGTTTAAAAAACTTCTTTCCATAAAGACAATTAGGTGTTACCTCCATTTTTATTGTGTTATTATCGGCTGCTATTTCAAGATGACCAGAAACAATTTGATTTTCCAGGTTTCGTATTTCAGCGTCCTTTTCGTCGATTTTCTTTTCTAACTGGCGTATCTCGCGCTCCTTGCTTTCGTATGCAGACTTCTCTTTCCCCATTGCGTGTAGCATTTTTGACAAAATTTCCTGTTTCCGTCGAATCTCTTGTTCCAGGTTTTTAATCTCCTGTTGCAACTAAAGTTTAAATATAAGAACAAGGATCAGGAACATGGTTTCTAAATAAAACATGCACGCAGGCATATTTAATGACAAAAAATGTTTTTTGCTATTTGCAATATACACAAATCATCATTACTGATACTTTTATCATCCAGTGATTTGCAAAACTGACATAAGGTATGTATCTATAAACATACCGAAGGAATACGCTGTTTATCCGCCTCACGCTGTTGTATTATGTTCGAGATGGATTCTTTCAACTCTTCAATTTCGGTGTACATGCGCACTTTTTCTTGATTTTCTTTCGCAACATCATTATAGCAAGAATCGAATGCATTATGCATGTCATCGCACATCAGAACAAAGGCCATGATATACGAGATGAAGACCCTCGTCTTTCTGGGATCTGATTAGATGACAAGTGATATCGAATGTAATAATATTAATTAAAATTAAGGTACCTATATAAGTACAAAAATAAATTACTCAAATTATTATATTATGCATAATAACTTTTGAATGTGGAACCGGACTAATTTTTTTAATTTTTTGTGCTCCAAAATTAACAACATCGATGATGATCAATTATATCAATCATACATAATATGCCATATAGACAATGGGCTGATCAAAATCAAATTCTCCGTTTCTAAATACATAGTAATCAGTATATTACCTCGTGAAGGTAGTAACAGCACAGAGAAATGAAAATGGTCATCATTTTCCGGGAAAAATCGGCCTCAAAGCTTGATAAACTTGATCGAGAGCACAGTCATAAGTTACATCTCCGACACCAAACGTGTTAAACTCAGTTAGACTGACGACTTTTGACAACTGCAAACAAAGTAAAATACAGACTCAAAGTAACGCGGTGATAACACAGACAACAGATACACATAAACAATTAGACCACTGCATTATTAATTTTCAAAAACAAAGAAATTCATTAACCCACCGGTTTATCCCCAATTATAGATCCCGCAAGAAACAAAATGATCTTCATCATACTCTCTGAAGATAAGTTATCCAGATCTTCTAATCGTACTGGGCGATTCAAACCCAAACCAAAGTTTTCATCTGGATTTTCGTTCATTAAAAGAATCGCTACCTTCAAATATGCCCAGGAAATGTCTTTCCCTGGATTAATTATACCTGCCATTGTAGTCTATTAAAGTTTGACCCTGTTGTAATAACTTTCCTTTTGCAAATTTAAAACTCAATTTCCACCCCCACTTGCACTATTAAATATTTTTAAGCCTCCAAGTCCAACCCAACCAACAATCTAAGAATCCACTTGCCAGCGTCTTATCTTCTAAGAAACAATGTCTGCCTTCAAAAATCCAAGAAGATATGAAGATAAGGTAAATCGATTATCAACTCACATGAGCACCTTTGATGAAAAATGGTAAACTGTCAAAAACAAAAACAAAGAAATGGACCGCGTCTGGTGTCTGGTTGGTCTCTCTCTGCTCCTGCTCCCTTTTTTCGCGGATGATTTCCAAGTTTTTTCTGGGGCAAAGTGATCGTGCAGTAGTTCGTTGTGTGAGAAAAGAAGGAGCCAGTAAACATGTGTTTTACGAAGTAAACAAACACTTACCCTAACGTCAACCAACCAAGTGCAAGTGGTTTTTACTATTATTCTTTAATTTTTAATTATATTGCACATAAAACTAGCTAGTAAGCACTTAATTTTGTTATTCTTATGATTTATCAGTATAGAAAAGAATGGTAGTGTGGGTTGTACGTTAAGTTAGACAGTTAGAACGAAATACGGTGACGGTTATTGGTTGTCTTTTGGCACAAGTTTCATTTCATGGAGACGGAGAGTTGAGGAAGCTTTTGGGCAAGCGACAAGCGAGACGTGAACTTTAACCTATTAAAATTAACTAAACTATGGATCCCCTATTCGGTTATGTGGATGACGTTGCTGATGTTCAGCACCAGCAAGAGCAACAGGTCGTAGGAAGTAGTGTTGGCTTTACAATTTCGTTCCCTTCGATAGTGTCCACTACTGCAGCTGGACATACCAATAGTTATCCCCATCACTTGCAGGCACCGAGTGTCCAACAAATATGCTTTCCAGGAACTGCAACTCCCGGCATCTCACAAGCTCAACCAGTCGTTCGAGTTGTTGCCGGGAAATCGGACAAGGATCAGCAAATTTATGTTATCAAGTTGGAGAATCTTTTGCAGGAAAATAGCGATTTGGATCTTGGTAGTGAACAGCTGTACCTAAATGGTGAAGATTGCGGACTGCCTAATCAAGGAGAAGGAATTCCAGTCGTTGAAGGAGAGACGGCAAACATGGGCGCTAACGATTCAGCAAGCGATAATGACGAGGGGAATGAAAAGCCAAAGGACGGAGAGGAGGAAGAGTCAGATCCATTTTTAGTGTAATAATAATAATAAAGTCAACCTATAATTTTTCAAACAATTGCAAACCATTGAACATGTAATTAATCAAATTTATCTTTTAGTGTTTCTCCAGAATCGGTGATGGCAATGGCACAATCCGTAGGAGTTGAATTGAACGAAGATGATGCTTCAGAACTGGG
Source organism: Acrocyrtus sp. NNG-2020 (assembly GCA_027744115.1). Taxonomy (NCBI): domain Eukaryota; kingdom Metazoa; phylum Arthropoda; class Collembola; order Entomobryomorpha; family Entomobryidae; genus Acrocyrtus; species Acrocyrtus sp. NNG-2020. The sequence continues at coordinate 6,987 of JAHZND010002444.1, forward strand.
ATGTATTGCTATAAACAAATTACGACATGCTCTCCTGGTTAGTCTTTAGTATTCTTATCTAAAAAATTGGATATTGGTTTAAATGGTTTTATGTTTTATGGGCATCATTTTAATTAAAACTAAAACTTACACTTATTTATTTCCATTCAGTATTCCAGCTTCTTACAAAATTTGTTATTTTTATATTATAGATCGCACTACAGTTTTCACAGAATGAAAATTCGGAAGGTCTGACTACACAGCAGTTTTCAAAGGCAGAAAAGCAGCTGGGGTCAGAAGGGTATGGTCATAGGACCGTTTTCCGTGAAACGTCATTTAAATATGCAGGAAATGTCAGCATTTTGGATGATGGCCCTGAAATGGATTTACACGCTACGATTTCTAAAAACTCCGAGGACCCAAAGGAAGTGCCTATCGATGGATATGAACCAGCACTCCATGTTCATTATTTGCAGACTTATGATTCAGCTTCTCAGATTGGCAATAATTCCTCAAATTTTAATCTGTATAACGAACCAGTTGCAAAAGTAGTTTCTGGAAATAACGACAAGGGAACTAGTAACCCGAATCAGTCTCAGCAAATTAACAGGTACAAATTTTTGGAAGTGTGGGGTAATTGTGATGGTACCTTTTCTTAAATAAAAGCATAAATCAAATAAATGCATTTTTTCAGTGGAGGGAAAATTGATTACGAGGATGTGCTATTACTTACGGATCGTGAGAAAATTCCTCTTGAATTATTAAATAAGGTAATATCAGAAGTCAAAAGTGCCGGTGAAATGCAGCAACCGAATGACAGCCAAAATCAGTTAAATTCAAGCAAAAGCGATGGAAAAAAGCAACTAATCTCATCAGAATGGTCATCGTACCTTCAAGTTTTGTTGGACCAAGTTTCATGTCACAATAACTTTAAAAAAATGTACTACAATCCGTCTGGATTTATGAGAATATTATATGATATTCGACATAATGGCGCTCATCCTATATTTCGCAACGTGTGTGATTCTTTTCGTGACTGTCTTCGAAACCCTAATCTCTCTGTTTCGGAAATAACCAATATCTTAGCCGTTGTAGATGCTCTCGTATCAAGCGAATGTCAGCCTACTTTAGCACAGGTAAAAATGGAAATTTTAAAATACTAAATTTTGGAAATTTTAAGAAATATTTTCACTTACATGCACTTAATGAAATGTAATAACGTTCTCCCTTTTGCTGAATCCACAGATGGCTGATTTAGGATCCGTTTTAATTGAAGTCATAATATTGCCTCCACCTTGTGAGGTTCATCACTTGCTAACTAATATATTTATGAAAGTAAGTGTGGATATGATAAGATGAACCCGGATAAAATGTGTTAGAAGAAAGTTACCCATTGCAAAAAAATAGCCACCTACCTAACCAATATGTTATAAATTTCTCAGTTTTAAAAAACAAACAAATATCAATATAATCTATTTATAGATTTTGAAGACATGCAACGAGCTGCTAACGTGGACCTGTACATACGTTACAGAGATGCTAAAAGGGACATGTGATACTTCAACGGACAAGTTCACTGATTCTTTGAAATGTACAGTCAATGGTGCGCTGTGTCTTGCAAATGGGCTGGAAGAGTTGAAGATTCAAGTGGCACAAGAGTTTGGGTGGCACATTAGTGTTCTTAATTTAAGTAAAAACCATTCCACTGTGCTTGGAGGGAATGGTCAAACCAATTCTATGACTGAGACTAAACAAGACTCTTATTTAGAGGAAGAGATATTGGTAAATAAATAAAATTGTTTTAATTTTAAGGCATGCGCATTTTGCAATTGCAATAAATAGTTAATTTATTATTATGTTTATTCTGGCTAATATTTTCTTTCTTTTTTGTCAGAAATTTTACCATAACTTTGTGAACAACTACACCGCGCTAGTACTGCCATCTGAACTGTCCAGAGTACGAGAAACTGTTATCGGTTTGTACGGAGAAAGATTTTTGTCATTTCTGCCGTCTTCTGGTATGCCTTCAGACAAGCAAACTTTTAGCAATGCGATAACAAATCTGCAGTATCCTAAGACTCAGAATGTTTACAAAAAGGTAGTGTATAAAAATAGAGAATTAATTGTTCCATGCAGAAAGGTATTGAAGTAAAAAATGATTAATTGGGAAATAATTGAATTGAATTAATTTGAATGTATTAAGTATTTATTTTGCGTCTCTTAGATTGTAGATATTTAAATTAATTTATATGTGTGATTTTCAATGTGCACTATAACGTTTATCTATATTTTCCGCACTTTTTACATACATTGAGCAATCTCATTGTATTGAAATCAAAACGAAAACAATAATTTCTTTGAACTACATTATTACAAGTCCCCATGAGTACATGTGATTTGATGCCGCATGTAGCGTTACTAAATATATACGACTAAATAAATATTAAATTGGTAAAAATACTATGTATAAGTACAAAGAAGTAAGCTATCTGGATGTGGTAGTTAGTACTAATAATTAGTCAGTACAATGAAGTTCGAGGTAGATACTTCTAGATAGGTATTTAAATATCCTTACCATTGTTAATTTAAATGTTACAAATCAAAATCAAAGTACTGATCCTAAATAAATTTCTCACCGTATACCATCGAGACGTTCAAACGGTTGAAAGTGGCCGCTATACTAATTAAAACATCAATTTCTCCCAGCAATTGTTGCAAATAATGCTTTGCGATTATGAAGCTGGTTGGATTGCCGGTAATTTCGGCTTCATAAGAGCCTATTTGAAGCCTTTACATGTGTGTAATTCATTTTCATCATGAAGTATTCTGATAACTACAATTATGTAAGTTCCTATCCTATGTATTCTACAAATAGGAGTTGTATCACTGTTATTTGGACATCCGTTAGAAACCATCAAAATTCAGCAGCAAATCCGAGGAATCTCGTTTAGGGAGGCAGTATCAAGAATAATGCAACATCGAGGATGGCCAGGTGAATACAGTTGTACAAAATTAAAATGAAATTATCTAACATTAAGCCTTACTACGGAATACTTTCAGGATTCTATAGAGGTATGCTAGTTCCATTACTAACCACAGGAGCACTAAATGCTGTATTTTTTGGCGTTTACGGAGATGTACGTGATTTCCTTGTCAGAACGCGTGCAGAAAGGGAATGGAAATTTGAATCGAATCTAAATGATTTTGCAAATCGATCTAAAGACATCAAAAATATCCGCATACCAACTCCAAAAGTCATCGAAAATTATGCTACCCATTTGCATACGAAACGTGGATTTTACCCAAGACCTTTCCAAGCCGACGTAAGACACCGTTGAGAATGCCTAGCCATTTTTAGCAATTTAATCCAAGCCTACGCTATCCGAAATAGCATAGATAAATTAAATTACCATTAAATTATTACTATCAATATCAACTGCCATGATTGATTTCTAATACATACTAACAACGAAGAATGTCTGACAGTTCTGGAAAATGAAGCAAGCAACTTTTGCCGAACTTTTTATCAGCGGTGCGCTAGCAGGAGCTGTTTGTTTAGCTTTAACTGCCCCAGCGGACCTCATTAAAACCAAACTGCAAAGTCAAATGAAACGACAGTATTTTACTGGACCTTTTGATTGTTTCGTAAAAATCATTAAAGAGGGTGGGATTCGTGGCTTGTTCCGAGGAATTGTACCCATGACTTTACGGTAAATTTCAATTTTCACCCGAATGAATTATTACTGTGTTATAAAAAATTGGCTGTTATGCTGGCTGGCAGTTAGGAAGTATTGTTGTTATTATTTGATAAAAGTAGTGCAATTTAAAATTTGAAATTTAATTGCACACTTCCAAACATCAAAAGGGAGGTGATTGCCTGCGGCCTGTACGCTGTAATATTTCAAACTGTTAAAGATAAGGCAAGGGCAAATTCATCATTATCTCAAGCAGTTCTTATACAGGCAACTGGAGGAGCGTGTGCAGGTGGGATTTGAATTCGTTTAGTTTTTTAATAAAATTTGTAAGTAGTGGAGCCTACCTGCCAACCAGTGCCGACCAGAATCTCAAAAACACAGCTAATGAAATGAGTAAATGTTGAAAACTTCTCTCATTTTTAAAACCCTAGAAATTCCATAGGGTCTGGAGTAAGTATAATCGTACTGTGCTATTTTATGGAGCTGTGTCGATATACTGGTGCTAGTACAAGTAATTTAGGAAAAGCTCTTTTGGCGAATGGTTTGGCAGGTTTGGTCCAATATTTGGAAAATTATATTGTCAGCTAAACAACCAAATGTGCTTCTACTAGTCTAACAACTTCTTATTAAATTTTTCAGGGGTTGTTTCATGGTAAATATTAGTACCTACTCAATACGGAAAAGACATCAAAACAATATAGGTTGTGAATTATGAACAATGTATTACAATTGCTTAACAATTAAAACAATTTTAGGACGTTCGTGTTACCATTTGATACCATTAAAACCAGAATGCAGGCAGATGATCATAAGAGACCCCACTACCGGAGTATGCGACAATGTGCAACAGAAATTTACAAATTAGAGGGAGGGATTTCAGGTCTGTATCGTGGTTTTGGAGCATGTCTAGTTAGAACGATTCCAGTAAACGCTTCCATCTTCGTAGTGTATGAAGCAGTACAAAGAAAACTCTGTTAGCCGATATTCAAAAAAATGGCAATATTGTAACTACTCAATAAAATCAGGAAGTGCAAACTGCAAATTATATATTTTCTCAAAAAAGCGAATATACTATCGGAAATTATTTATATCGGATGAATTTTAATTCTCAACAAGAACTGAATGTTATTAGTAAGTTTAAATTCCCCAGTTTATTCAACCTCGTGCCAGCCTTAAACTAGTTCTATGCTCATTGATTGTTTTATTCTAATATTAAAAATGTCTTAAAACATTTCAACTGGATAGGAACGACCGTGAAAGTGACCCCATGTCAAAGGAACTGTTATATCTTGAGAGCTGTCTTCATTTACAGATTTCTTAGACGAAAATGTAAAAAGTTTGTTTGCAGCTTCAAACATGGTTAATGCTTCTGGTGTATTATCCCCTTCCGAGGCGAACATAATTAGTGAAAGAAATGGAATCTCATTTTCCTGGCATCCCTCGTACATTTTTAACGTAATTCCACCACCAGGGGCATACAAGATTCCAAGGTGTTCATCTAGTTTCTGATTGTCAGTATTAACAGCAGGGGCCGGAAATTGACGCTTTTCTAATTGCTCCCAATCCAATCTATTGAATAGAATAACGGCAAGCAAGCAATGGGATATGGGATTGATTAGACAATGCTATATTCAGGCAATATGAAGATCAGATCTATTTTGAAGACATATATATAGGTACTAGAGTATTTACCGAATCAATTCATCAACCAAATTTTTGTCGCACGTGTCAGTAGCAATAAATCGCAGCGGTACACCTGCAAGCTGTTGATCATTTCTATCTGCTGCAAATATACTGCTAAACATAACCACTTGCTTGAAATTCTGAAGCTTTATCCAATCACAAAGGAATTTGACAAACTCTGCTCTCTTTCTCTGAAACGCAACAACGCAAATATACATTCATTACATATGCAATGAAAACGCCAAATGCCTTATCATTGCACAATTATGTACTCTGAAATTCACAGTAATACATAATCAACTGATTTTATATGACTTACCATTGTCACAGGCGAATGAAAATGGACAATCACATACTTCTTCTCCGGAATACAAAATACTAGAAATGACATATAGAAAGATCATACACTTCTGTGTTCCGTCATTTGTCATTTTCAGTAAACATTTTAACATTTGCATCAGAAACAGGATAATTTCACTAAAAATTTACTTTCACATGAGGTGACCAAGTTGACTTTGTCGCCATTCGCCTTGCATGGATCAGTTCCAACTACTGCTTCCACACCAGAATGAAATAACCTGCCAATTTTTTGAGGTGCGGGAGATCCTGAATTAGCTAATAGTAGATCCACTGCCAGCTGTCCAACATTTCCTACAGAGACTGCAGGCTTTCCGAATACAAACGAAAGATGTTAATAATTAATTAATTTGTATATTAAATAATTTATATAGTATGTAAGGTAAGCTTTAATTAATTTTGGTATTTACCAGAAAGAGTGTATGTTCAGAGAAAGTTTTCCCATCCTCAACTGCGAAGTCTTTAAATTTAAACATTCTTGCGGTTTATGATCGAGTACGATTTTAACAATGAACTAGAATAACTGGCGTTAAATGACAGTTTTGAAACACCGACCAAAAGACATACAATAAATATCCTTATAAATCGCTCCACCTGAGCAGCAGCTGAATCTTCCTATCACTTGCCGCTTCAATTAAACTGCTCGTAATTATTAATAGTGCACATGGCAGGTACTAGGCAGAAAAATGAAAATGAGTTGCAAAAACTTTTTCACAAGTGACAAGTGTAAATATTTGTTAAGTCAGAGTCATAGAAGCGTTTGATTCCCGCTCCTAAATTTACTCTATGCTCACCTCTCATTGTTTTACTTTGGTCATAAAATTTCTATCTCCGTATGCATGCTACTGCCAACGCCAACTCTTCTTATGTTGATGTTGATCATTATCACTTTGATTTAACAAGTATTAATGTAATGAACGGATCGATTTTTATTAATTACTACACCATTTTATTCGTAAGCTTTTTAAAAAAAAACAAACGCTTTACAAATGCAATATAGGTATGTATTTATAGGATATTTTTTTGTTTATGAAAATTGCAAAAGCTAACTTCAACTCAACAGCAATTAAAATCTCGTACGTAAACATAGTACTTTATTTTACAGCCTTCATTGTCCAAAGTCCGTCATTAAGATAATGAACTGTTTCAATACCGATTCCTTTATTTACTTTAACACTGAAAAAAGTAAGAGAACCAAAACAATTATTACAGCAGAACTTTTGAAAGCATTTGTAGTAAAGTTAAATAAATTCAATAACTAATTTTCTTACATTTCGTCGGTTGACATTGTAGTAATTCCAACTGCTAGAGCATGTTCTTTTCCTTCAGCCATAATTGCCTATAACAAAAACAAAGAAACAGAGTACAGTACAGACACAGACCATCGTAGAGGGAGATTAAAGATTTAAAATATCTTTAAAATTGTAGGGGCAAGTAGAATCGTGTTATGACAGATTGCATAAATACTTACAACAATCGTATTTTTTGGTGCATCTGACAATTTAGCGCCCGCCGAGGTTAAACCTGGACACATTACATTTGCTCCACTTAACACGAATTTTATAGCCCCTTTGTCAACTTGCTCATGTGCTAACATAAATGGGTCTGTACAGTACAACAGTAATACATCTCATTATTAATCATTTACACATTCATATTCAAAGAAAATACAAAAACCCGCGTAGTAAAAATTTACAAATACAATTTAAAAATTGGCTACATCATACATTTATGAAGTAATCTGAGTGTAGGGAACCAAGCTCCTTCACGATGTTTAAAGAACAAATGCTCTCCAGACGACGACACCAAGATTTCTATATGATCATGGCTAATTACCACAATAAATGGACGAGAAAACAATTAATTTATAGCATTACATGAGCTATTATATGTATATTGTAGTAAGTTGCGATTTACATACATATGAAATAACAAAATCTGAGAATATGACAAGTATTACTGAAAGCAGGAATAAACGTTAATATTACATGTGTAATCAGTGAAATGAGAGTGAAAGCACAATTAAATACTTTGCAGATAATGAATGAATACCAAATAAAATATGAACTGCTTACTTTTTAAACATGGCTGCTATATAAGTTTTGATGCTGCTCAAGTACTTTCCTAAAGTTCAAAGTTGCAGACTTAAAGATTCGTACAATTAGAAAAACGAGCTGAGAGGAGCGAGCTACTGTATCCCGTATCCTGCGCCTGAAATAAAAATATAACTTAAAATTTGAATTTGACCGCAACAACGAACAGCAAATTTTAAAATATAATTACTAGAAAGAGTAAGTTTAAAGATATTCATAACATGCTCATTTTTCCATGTTTCGTAATATTTTAATAATTTTAGTCCATACTTATTTGCTGTACAATATTTAATTTTAAAATTATAATTTCGAGGAGCTCGCTTCACTGATTTTTATTACCTTTTCAAACTCCTTTAAGACTAGATTACCAATCAAACGCACTCCCACTGGAGAAATAACGGTTCTTGAAAACACATTCAAAAATCACAAATCACAACAAAACTGACCAAAACTCTTTTGTAGCCGTCTGCCTGCAGCTGCGGTCTTGACCCGTTTTTACCGACACGATAAGACAAAAGGAGCTAATCACCATAAACCAACCAGAGAGCAAGAGGAAGAGGAGACAGCTTGACTTTTGTATATTCCGCTGTCTACTACACTACTACACTCTATAAACAGGGAAAATAAGACAAATAATCCTGTTCTATGCTAAAAACACACTCATAAAATGAGATGGGTGGTGTAGGAGGTGTATGTAAAACAGTATAAATGAAAGAAATGAACTTACATGAATTGCGTACTTGTTGTATGTATCAAAGTGAATGAAGAGGAATGATTGCTGGGCGAAATGAACAGGTAGAAGCTGTGCTTATCAAAGCACTCAGCTGTCCTGTCCGACACCTGAGCTGCGTTGATTAAATCTGCACTTGCACTTCCTGACGATTAGTGACATGCCAAAGTGTTATTAGCTGTTGTTTATTATGGTATTTTAGTGTGAAGTGAAAGCAAGGAATAAAGATACGTACATATTGCTGTGATATTGAAATCACAATCAACTTTTACAAGGAATTATTGAATTAATGTAAAAGAAGCCTTGGGTGGTGCTGGTTGGTACTGCCAAATCATAAGTCACAAAAAGAAGTGCACTGCACTGATTAGTGATTGCACACAGTGCTTTTGTAAACTTGACAATTTGCTGGCAGCGTACAAGAGAAAGTGTTCTGGAAGTATGTCTCCCGACCCACCTCGTGAGGATTCTGGAGATGACGAGAATCGACTAAGAAGTTTT
>JAHZND010002445.1:0-15984 GCA_027744115.1 Acrocyrtus sp. NNG-2020
GTTTACATTTTATAGCTCATTGCTTCATGAGCGTCTAATTTCGGAAAACGATTGCATCCGTTGTACAAAACAAAACAAAGGTACTACAATAGAATATTATGGGATTGGATTGGAAATACTGGAACACTGTGCCGACTTAGAGTGCAGCTGTTTGAGATTTATTTGCAGTTGTAAGTAGGCAATAATCTTACGGCACGTGCATATTAGTACGAGTAATGGGAATTTTATAGTGATGCTACTCGCTCTGGCTCATAAAAAGATCTGATAAAAAAGGAAAATCAGCGCTTATTATCTATTGCAGCATCAGGTTGCCTAATGATAGGTGAAATTGCAAAAGTTCATAATTAGCAATTACACTCCGAAGTGATTTCACACCTGAATTTAAGAGAAAATGGTATTTCAACTCCATAAAGCGAAATCTTTTACAAACTTATTGTTGGAATTAGGACCAGTCTAACTGAAACCGCATAAATTATCCGAAAAAGATTGTTGAACAAAGAAAAACAGTTTGAATTAGAGCAATTCGGACAGAAAAGTCGAGCAGTGGAGAAGACTGGGTTTTTAAGTACTAGGATGCGTAATACAGATAGAAAATACGTTTAAGAATAATAACTTTGTTCTATCTCACGGGCCACGGATCTCGTTACAAGAAAAGGAACCATTTCTTCGCCATGATCATCCCAATCATTTATTTGTGGAAGGGTCTGAACCTTGAATTTAATTTTCCACTGAAATCATATTTTAACTTTTTGTCAGTGGAGTCAATATTTTTTTACTAATCAAAAGATGCATTTCTGTCATTACTCTCTTCGTCTCTTCTCACATTTACCAATTCATGACGCATTAATAAAATGTTACGTTGTATTAACGTAATTGTACGGGCGAATAACTTTGTTAGTGCGACTGCCAATAAATCGTTTGTACTTGCGACAAACTCTTAAATTTGAGTCAGGGTCACATACCTAGTTGAGATTTTGAGAAACTTTTTTAAATCTCTATATCTGAAAAATTAAGGAATGACGTAATGCGCTCCTGTTCTCTTGATAATAACGTAAAATATTTCTCAAAGATTTATCTTGCATAGACAGCGTGTATAACATAGAAACGTAGTTATTCCATTCATTCAGTTCATATTATATTGTATGAATTTTAGCCTTAGTTCATTATAACAAAGCCTCCTTTTGTCATTCCATAATCATTGCAACTAGCAAGCGTGAGTATAAAATATCTTAGGCATGAGGTCAATAGCATGCGCTCATTTCTCCATGAATCCTGAAGTATGTAAAGCTATGCTTGCATTAGAAACAAAAACATGTTTTGGTACTGAACTAAACCGAGGGCATCACCGAAAGTTTTCTGAGACCTTCTGGCTTTTCTTATTACCTTGTCAGTACTGTAATCGTGGGTGCATTTGAGCGGTAGTTGTGTAAATAATCCTTGAAGTCCAGTCAGTTTCATGGTCGGTCATTGTCAGGGCTGCTATTGCACGATTACAGCTCATGTCGTACAACTTTATTAAATACAGTACAAAAAAAGCTGGAAGGAGTGCAAGGAGTCTGAAATTAATCATAAACGAATGGATATTATAAAGAATGTACTTCTCGCGAAGTCATTACATTTCTTTTACTGAGTGACTTGCTCTCTGTCCCTTGTAATAGCCATCGTTAGAGCTGAAACTGAAATTAATTTTAAAAATTAGCAAGAGTTTTAGAAGAAAAAAAGTTGACTAAAAATTAAGTACTATGGAGAAAATGTTTTCATTTGGCATTTTCCTAGTATTTCTTACTTCTTGTGGTTTGGGGCTTGCAAAATCGGAGGAGCCTTCAGCAGCCACAAATGCACTGCCTGCAAATTCCAAAGTTCATCCTGAATATTCTGTTGTGTGGAAGCAAGAGAATGTTACAATTGTTCGGGAAGCTGCTAAAATCAATTTATTCGTAAATGTTGAATCCGGTTGCAAACCTCAAATAAGGAAAAGATGCGGGCAACAGTTCAAAGTGCCACGATGTCTTTGTTTCTACCATCATCAGCAATATTAGTGCACTGTGCAACATTACCAAAGACGGTGCAGAAAGCTCGCCTCTCAGTTCATTAATACCATTTGATTATTTAAGTGACAACATATTCTCGTCAGTGTCTGTAACTAATGATATCAGGAATACGGAGAGGACTGGGACACTAACGGGGTCCAATACCTTAACACAATCATCTATATTTACGGAGATCGAGAACAAAACGCAAAGCGCAAACTTAGAGTTTTCGGCCAGCAGACAAAACAAAAGTGAAGACGACATATTGAAAAAATTTGATCAAATTGGGGTGGCCATGATGAGGGAAAACCGCAAGTCCTCTAAAAACATGACGATGTATACCGAGCTATTTAAGCTATTTGGACTTGAAATGAATGATCTGAAAATGAACTGCAGCTCGGATGCTATATGTCCCCTGGAAATGATAGTACCACAATCCTGTAAATCTTTCCACATTAAGAACGAATTCCATTTTGTATTCTTAGTTCCAAGAATCTGGCTCACCGAGACGATGCTATCTGCTCAAAAATTCAAAATAAGACGAGAGGAAAAATTCAACTGTTCCAAGAGCTCTAAAATGACCCCAAGAACTACAATGTATTGTGAATTGCAGTATACGGGACCAAAACGAGTTATTTATAGCGCAAAAAACCCGACTTGTTTGACCCCTTATGCTAGCGACAAAGAAGAGCAGATTATTTACATTACCAACCAAAATAGTACCTGCCATACTCTGGAATCCTTGAGGAGGGATGTCGCCGTAGTTTGTTCTACTTCCAAACATACGGGAAATCCTGAGCTACAGGTACAGTAAATTAAAATAATATATTATTCTGAAGAATTATAGCATGTTTACAAAAGTTAATAAGGCAATTTACTATTATGCAACTTTTTATTTCAGGTGTACTACGATGAATACGGTATTCCATACATTTACTGCCCAGGTGGAGTTCTTGAGGTGGCTGGAGAAACTAAGGAGAGCGGAGTTAAATATCACTGCTCAAACGAGGTCTTCTCCTTGCAGGACCAAGATAAATTTGAAATACGACTAGGAAAGGTAAACAAGACATTCCAGGCAATTCCAAAAGGGAAGTCACCTGAGCCAATCAACTTAGAGAACATTCCTAAAGATAAAATGCAGCCTATTTATGGAACCGAGATTCAGAAACAAACAACTAAAACTTGCGCTGAAACTGAGGGGCTGTCACCTTGGATAGTAGTTGGAATAGTCGCTTCAGTCGTTATTCCATTATTGCTTTTGTGTACTTATACTGGCAGCAGAAAATGCAATATTAGTAACTGCTAGTCGAAATTTTATTTTAGTTGTAAGTTGTAAATATGTAATATTTGCATGGCTCGTGTATTTTGTCCAATTTTGACTGCAAAAAATGCAATCGCAATATATTTAATTGTTGATACTTTGACAATGCAACTACAAATATTATACCGTACCTAATGGACATAGCCATGACTAGTTTATCAGCAAAACTACCTAGTTTGATCAGTGTAGTTCATAGTATGTACATAGAGATTGTCATTTACAATTAATTAAGAAATTGCATAGTATGATTAGTTTTTTACTATTATGACTTTTCCGCGTTCTGCTAAATGCTAAATATCCGTAATAATATTTAAAGTGTACCTATAGTTAAATATAGTATTTTTGGCAGTTCTTGTATATTTTCTGTATAAGTATATTTCATGATGAGCAAACGGTTGTCAGTTTGTTATAGAAATGTTAAATGTTTATATATGTGCGTATAAACAAGTAGAGATATTTAGGTACATACATAGGTATATATAAATGCATGCTGTTTATATCATAATATTTGGAATAATTACAATAAAAAATGGAACTGAATGAAACTCTAAACATTGAAATTTGATCACAATCACAATCTCTGCATTTTCTTGTAATATTTGCAACAATCTCAATCTACGAATCATTTTATATTTCAGCAAAATGTACCCGATTTTGTTTATTCCAATAAAAAGTTAAAAAATTGACGTGACAAATACATACTGAATTTTTATGAAAGATGTAGCAGGGAGTTTTTTACTGTATTCTCATTTAGGTATACATTTCATATGCAGTCAAAAACAGTCACAGAATATTTATGCAGTAATGTAAAGGCATTTGCTAATATGTATAGTAGTGGATTTTATAGATGTGAATGTTTGCATTAATTCAGCTGCAGAAATAACACAACGAGATTTTCAAGAACTCGTTATCAATGGAAAACCCTACCCTAAGCAAAGCATACGAATGCGAACTTGTTCTCACTAACTCAACGTTTTGGAGGAGGTAAATATTTTTTAAAAGATAGATTCTCCGTTCATTGACTGACTCATACAGAGTTTGCACCACACTTTTAATGAAATTCTCAATACGGCAAAACTCATCAAAGAAATGTAGGTACTTCTGTGGCTTGTATTTGCACAGTATGATGGCAACGTTTTACCACTTTGTTACAGAGAATGAGTAATAAAGTGAGTAATGATCAGCAGCATCAAGCATTGCTGCATGTATGCTTTTAACATTTAAGGGGATTATTTGGAGTCATTTAAAGTCAAGCTCTTTTTCGCTGAAACTGGTGATATGACTTTGTGGTTATCTGGTTCAACGAATTAACATTTGAGATAATGATGCGGACACCGGAAAGGCTAGCCTACGCCAGCGATAAATTAGTTGTTTGTTAGCACAACCGCACTGGAGCATTTACATGACAGGCATAATTATTTTTCAAGTTTGAATTCTGCTTTCTGCTCTGAATTAAACATTTTAAAGTTGTTTGAAGAATTGAATAGTACTGTTCAAAAATGGAGAACAATGAGAGGGAACATATAACTCGGAATCTGCACAGACTTGTTCAGGACACAGTTTGCAGTGCCGAACTTCTTGCGAGTTTAATTAGTAGTGGGATACTAATTCAGGAGGAAGCTGAGATAATCGTAAGTAATAAGTAACTGCAATAAAGTCATGAAAAATTTCATGATTGCAGAATCAATGAAATTTTTCATGACCGAATTTTTTAAATATTGTACAGAATCAAATTGAATATTTTCGTATATGTAATTACTAATAGAGATCCAAGGCCACTCCAACAGAGCAGGCCTACCATTTCTACCGAATAGTGCAGACAAAAAAAGATGGATATTCTCATCTAGTACACGCACTTTATCTAACAAATCAAAGCGGAGCTTCCACACTTCTTGAAAGGGCTGATTTGGATGTACCTACAAGAGCAAAACGACTTTTGGAGGATGGGCTGAGGGAGTATAGAGAGGAAATGCAGCGGGTAAAACGGAGTCGAGCGACAAAGACCAACGTCAGATTTAACGTGAAAGCTCCATCTCAGCTTTTCACAGGGCGCGATGAGGAACTACAGTTCTTACACAAAATACTTGGCAACAACCATGGTCAACGGGTGACAGTGATTACGCAGTTAACTTCAATTAGTGGATTAGGTGGAATTGGGAAGACGCAGCTGGCGCGACAATACATTCACAAGCACAGCTCTGATTTTGACAACAATATCATTTGGATTAATGCAGAAAGGGAGGAGTCTCTGTCGGAATCATTTCGATGTTTAGCCAAAGACAAGCTTGGAATTCCAACAAATGATGCAAATGGCGGCGAGAAAGACATCGCTACAGTGGTCGCGGATGTTTATCAAGTGTTGGAGAACAGCAGAGCTCTCTTTATCTTCGATAACGCGGAGAAAGGCCCTCACATGAGAAAATTTTTGCCTGAGGCAATGCCAGAGCAGGATGTGACGAGGACGGCTCCTTCCATACTGATAACATCCAGAGACACAGAGTGGGAAGTTAGATCCGTCGCACATTATCAAACTAAATGAAATGAAGGTAGAGGACGCCATCGAGTTTGTCAGAAAGGGGCTCCGTATCACTGCTACCGACGAGGTGATAAATGGACTAGTTCAATCCCTTGTGAATAGACTGCAATGCTATCCCCTCGCACTCCAACAGGCAATATCCTATATCAACGAACAGAACGAGATGGACGATTACACCATAAAAAATTATTTAGACGAATTTGAAAGCAATAATGAGGAGCTACTTGACTGTGATGCCTTTCGCGGGATTAACGATGATTACGAAAGAACCACATTTACAACTTGGAAAATGACTGTGAAGAAAATTTCAGATGACTCTAAATTTGGCGGGGTTGCTTGTACACTTCTAAATTGCATGGCGTTTCTCTCCGCGGAAAATGTGGATAGGTCTATGCTTCTTCCACTTGTGCCTGGAAGTAATGAGAGAAGTCTAAAAATGTCGGTTCGTCTCCTAGTCCGATATTCAATGGTGAATGGTGAAGAAAAGCAAGCAAAATTAAGTGTTCACAGGCTGGTCCAACAAGTTACCCGGATCGAACTGATGTCTAGCGGGGATCATGAGACGATACTAGAAAAGGTTCTTGGATTACTGCAACCTGCGCATGAGGACAACGTCCTGGATAAAATTGGCCATGCAACGTGTGCGTGGTCGCATGCATATCAATGCCCCAATCTAGTCACAAAGTTTAGCAGATTTCCCCGTGATATTGTGAAGGGCATGATTGACAACAGTGCAAACCATTCTGACTAAAAATGTCGGTTCGTCTCCTAGTCCGATATTCAATGGTGAATGGTGAAGAAAAGCAAGCAAAATTAAGTGTTCACAGGCTTGTCCAACAAGTTACCCGGATCGAACTGATGTCTAGCGGGGATCATGAGACCATACTGGAAAAAGTTCTTGGATTACTGCAACCTGCGCATGAGGACAACGTCCTGGATAAAATTAGCCATGCAACGTGTGCATGGTCGCATGCATATCAATGCCCCAATCTAGTCACAAAGTTTAGCAGATTTCCCCGTGATATTGTGAAGGGCATGATTGACAACAGTGCAAACCATTCTGATGCTTGTGCATTTGGAACGAAGTGGGTGCAAATTCTGGAAAAATATCTTTCCTCTACTCATCCAGATGTTCTCAAACTGGAGCATCAGATTTGCCGAGCCATGTACTTTCAAAGGCAGATGGAAGCTCTACATGAAAAACTGGTGGGGATTGTGGAGAGATGGAAGGTAGCCACCGAGTTCAATTCGGAAAATGAAAGATATCTGCTAGACAGCCAACATTTGATAGTGCTAATATACTACACTCAGAGGAAGGCCGACGTGGCTTTAAAGCTTAGTCTGGATATTGTTAAAAGAAAGCGAGCTGTAATGAAAAAGTTGAATGTGAGAACTGTGGAGAGTATATTGGTAACGGGACTTTGCTACAGAGAGTTAATGAAATTGGAGGATGCCATGAAATACTTTGAAGAGGCGAAGAGACTCTACGAAAAAATTTCAGAGGAAGAGTCTGATGACGTAAACAGAGCGCTTCACAATTTGGCTCTTATCTTGAGTGATATGGGAAAGGCGGACAAAGCTGTGGAGATATTTCGACGTTTGTATAACAAAAAGCTGCATCCTGAATGGGCACTTCGTGTACAGCACGGTTTAGCGTTTTCTTTGAACAACGAAGGAAAATATGACGAGGCACTGAAGATTTGCACGGAGGCCTTGGGGAACAGTGCAGATCAACTTGGGGAAACGCATCCGCGAACAAACTACAATTTAAATTTGATGGCGAAAATAATGTCCAATTTACGAAGGTACTCGGAATCCTATCGCTTGTTTCAGAAGTCATACAGTTGGTACGCTGATGTGTACGGAGAAAGTCATCGACAAACGTTAGTTGTGAAAGCAGACTTGGCTATGGCGATGGCACGGGATGGAAATTGGGAGGAAGGGATTTATCTGATGGAGTCTACTATAAAGGAAGATGGAAAACATCATGGGGAAAACGAATTTCCTTGTGTTAATTGCACATAATTCATTTGCTTCTATACTCGAGGAAAAGGGGGAGTATGAAAGGTGCCTAGATATACTAGAACATGTGCGATTGAGCGTTGGAAAAGACGGTGAAAAAAATTGCCATCAGTTGTCACAAACAAGCAATAATATTGAGCGTGTTCGGCAAAAGTTGAAACATTTTAAAATAAAAGAATCAGAAAGTGGACAAAGCATGGAAATAAATGACTCTAGTTAACTTTCAAATATTTTGGGTGTGGTAATTCGAAATTAACCCGGTAGAATTTTAATTAACCAAGTGCCAAAACAATCTCATAAAATGCTAAGTTGCAAATTGTAACCGTGCTGTTTAAAATAATGTTAATTTATTTAATCTGGATAATAAAATTATGACACTGATAAAAATCATTACTCCTTAGTAATTTTATTTAGAAACCAAATATTCCATTTTCGAGGCATCCAATTGAATTGAACTGGAACTCGAGACTGTCATTAATACAAGGAAAACGGTTTTTAAAATTCCAGGTTATACAGGAGTGGACGTGCACTTCCCCTGAACGCAAATAATGAAGTAGGTAACAGTGCAGCTGAGAACCTGTGAAAATAACGCCAGTTACTAATAACAAAAATTTCTTTCGGTTATTAAAAAAGTTGTAATTTCCTGACTTACACTCGCCGCAAATGTGTGCGTTATCGCAAAAGAATTGTTTCCTTTAATTGCAACCGAGTTTGTATCAACCTCATTGATAATTAGCATTATCTGGTCCAATGGAATTTCCCTTCTATTTTCTTCTTCGGACAACCAAACCTTTAGAGATTTCATTCTCTGACAGATATCCGGTCCAAAATATAAGCTGCAAGCCGCAGCAGAGAGTAGCCAAACAACCATTACGGTATTTCCATGGTTAAGTACCATTCCCATTCTAATCCGAATGAAAATGTCGTCAAGGCTGGTGGAGAAGTAGACAACAGTCTCCAAAATATGAAGTGTCGTATTTGTCCCATATGCCGAATTTAGAATGTCTGTAAACTCCTTCAGAGATTTGTAGTAGTTCTTTATTTGGTTCCACGCAGATTTTCTGCAGTATTGGTTACCTGGGGAGAGCATATCATTCAATGTTTGATGAAAGTCTCGAACCTTCACCCACAGTGTCAGAGTAACCAGCACAAAAAGCAAGTCGTTGAAGACTCCCATCAGCCGGCGTACAAAGTATCCTGCAGTGCCGAGGAATATAATTGTATAGTGAAGACAAACATTAGTTTCAGCCCATTCTGTTTCTGATTCAATAAAGAAAACGTGGTAAATCTCCCTGCGAAGCTGAAACCACCATTTCGAAAACCTCCAGAGTGGAAAGTCAACGTTTTGGAATCCTACGCCGCCCAGTGCCCCAATAATACAGAATAGTGTTGAAACTAGATGAAGAAGAATTACTTTTTCCTTCACATATCTATGGTGAATGCGCCAAGATCTTAACGGTGGAAATGTGTAGTTTGTAATGTCCACAAATGCCTTTTGATTAGTCCAGAAAACCCTGATTAGAAATGTCTTTAGGAGAGCGGCAAATATTTCATTAAGTAAATGAAAGTATTCCGAAGGACTGGCTCCAAATTTGCTGAAGGCCAAACGCAGATCCCGTAGACTCCAAAGGGCTGTAAGTAGCGTAGCCAGACCGCAAAGATTTAGGAGAGCGGCGAATATTTCATTAAGTAAATGAAAGTATTCCGAAGGACTGGCTCCAAATTTGCTGAAGGCCAAACGCAGATCCCGTAGACTCCAAAGGGCTGTAAGTAGCGTAGCCAGACCGCAAAATATCTTCTGAAGCCAGTATGATTTGGCGACATAAATACCAAAACCCTTTTTGTCTTTTATATTTCTGGATAGTCGAAATGGACATTGGAATGAATAGTAAGCAAAGTCTAAGTAAATCTTTAAAAATAATTTATCCTCCATTCTTGGTTTCTAAAAGGAAATTATTTGAGGGATTTCGCTAAGCTCTATAGATCTTCCTGAAACCAACTTATGAAATATCAGTTTCTTCTAAACGGTAAAAATCCACGAATTTCCCTCCCTCCACCTGTTTACATAATTGTATTTATTCTTGGTGTTTCCTATTTCGATTTATCCTGACGAATTGCATACTTAATGTTTCCATTTCATGCTTTTGCAATAAAACTATTTTATATAAGTAATAACGATGTTTTACCAAAAATGGAAAATTATATGAAATTAATTCCATACCCACATTAATACTTTATTCAATAACGATATCGATTATTATAAAGATTCCATTAAGGTTAATTTTATATAATTGGTAATAAATTAGTGAGGCGGCGGTCCCTTATTGATAGTGAGTTAAATATCTTTCAAAATTTGTTTCTAATTAGGCCCACCCTAGCATTGGCAATGATACGCAAATTCACTCAAATTGGAGCACTAATTTATTAATCCGGTCGCTTATACCGGAATTCAAAAAATTAATATATGAAATTGAGTTTAGCGTGTAAGCTGATTCATCCAACTTATAACAAGCAAATAATTAAAAAAATACAATAATCTCGCAAAAGTCAATGGAAGGATAAGTGTAACTCCTTTAGCAGTGGAACTGAAAATTAAATAAATAAACCAGGACAAATATAGGTAACAGTTATTTTCAAACAGAATGTTATTTAGATATATGCTCATCAATTAGAATATGAATATCATGCAGTTCGTACAGCCTATTAAAATTGGGAGGAAACACTTAAAGCCAAGCTGGCACACACACGAAGAAAGCATAATTTAAATAAAACAAAACATTTTCTCTTAAATAAAATATGCACGAATAATTTCATGATTTTAAGATGAGTTCAACTACCTACTTTCAACTTTCTACAACCCAAGAATGTGATTCAAATTGAACGTAAAATTTCCTTTCAAAACCAGGAAAGCTGTACATTCCGCTCAAAACATCGCTTCGAATTGTTTTATTTCCATTTCACTCCCATAAATATTCATTTAATTGCACCCCGCTGTGATCCTGCTATTTTTATAATGTCGTTACCCCCCACACACACTCTCCACTTTTCAACTTAAAAGTTCAATCCCAATCCGCTAAGCAACGAAAAATCCTGTTTACAAGCAGACCAGGACGTAGTTCACATTTTGCCTATGTAGTTCATATTTAGTTAATAGCCACTCGCTGCTCTTATGTTGTATGTAGCACGTACCAATTGAAAAATAATATATGAGCAGCTGTCCTTGCTCTCCAATACTGTTCAGCTAAGACAATGACATTGTCAATTCGGTCGAATTATCTTTTTATCAATCTTTTGCAAAAAATACTACTATGGCTGTCTGAAGTTGCAAAAATAGCAATAGTGTGGCAATATTTGAAACCAGCATATCATAGCCTACTTACTGCACGAATTTATTCCGAAAGTGGTCAGGTACTACGGAAAAGTCTGAAGTTGAATTAGTCACGACGACGCGTACCTATACCTTATGCCTTGGACTTTCTTGGATAAACCACAAAAGACTTTACCGGTATGACGTGCGCATAAACTGAAGTAACTGAACATTACTGACTTAAAAATGACAAATTACAGCAGGAGCACAAATTCAATACATTTTTTTGCATTCCGACCGCTCAGGTATTCCCCGGATGAGGATAAGTTAAATACGTTCGCTGCAGAGGGACAATGAAAATGGCAATGACGTAGGCTTAAAGTATAAATAATTTTATGTGGATGATGCGTCGTAGATGCCCACCAGTTTCACATGAGACGGCGATTGTGCTTCACGTCTGCGAAAATTTTGTCTTGAAAATTCTAGATTTTGCATCTTTTTAAAAAAAATGTTAAGGAGCGGAGAAGTGAGGATGATGCGTCGTTGATGCCCACCAGTTTCACATGAGACGGCGATTGTGCTTCACGTCTGCGAAAATTTTGTCTTGAAAATTCTAGATTTTGCATCTTTTTAAAAAAAATGTTAAGGAGCGGAGAAGTGATATTAGCAGTGAGCGTGCTATTTGCAGGAGTAATAGGATGGCCCCAAGGTTACGGTGGATGGCAACAACCGGAGCCTGAAGGAAACAGTGTGACTCCTTCAAGTCAGAATTTATGGTGGCAGGGTCAAAATGCCTTCCAGCAGCCACAAGGTCACCCGGGAGTTAAACCGTTAGGGTCAGGAAGTAATATCGGAAGTGGCTGGGAATCGCCGAAACCTCAACAACCAACATCAGCACAGTATCAGAATACCCCAAAACCACAACAGCAGTTTACAAGTCCACCTCAGACTCAAAATCAGAATGGGCTGGGATGGAACTCTCAGCAACAGTCTCCTCAACAATTTCAGCCTCAAGGACAAGGATTTGGTCAGCCTGACGCAGTACCAGCAGGCTGTGACCTTGTCAACAAAGCAGACTGCCATAAACCTAGTTCTGCAGCTACATCACTTCCGAACTATTACGAGCCAGAACCCTATCCAGGACAAGCTAGCAATTTGCAGCCTCCTCCAGAACAAAATTTAAACTACAATCCTTTCCCATCTAACCCCAACCCACCTCCACAACCTATCCAACCAGTTTATCAGCCTGAGCCGTCTCCAAAACCTGCCGTCTATCCTCAACATCAGCCTCAAAGACCCTCCTTTCCGGTATCCAAGCCAACTCCCCAGCAAATTCACAAGCAACCTGGTCCACAACGGAATCCTCTTCCGTATCCAGGTTGCCCTGCTGCAATGCTTTGCGTTCAGGATGAGTACTGTAACGCCATTGGGATTGCAGAGCAAAATCCAGTGAGAATGTCTGAAGCCGATCGGATTAATCGTGTTGCTTTAATGGTCTGTGGAAATTTTTTAGTACATTTCAAGAAACTAACTTTATTTTTTTAAAAAAATTAAAATTAGTCATCTCATTTTTTCCTTTAAAATTTAGGAATGTTCTGAGCCAATGACCGGAGTGGTCGGGGTGTGCTGCCGCGACCCAACCTACAGGGATCCATGGGCTAACATGAACATGAACGGACCACCAAAGAAGGGAAATCATCATCATCATCACGCAGCACCCAACAAACCTCCACAAGGAAATCATTTAACTAGCGGAGGTGGCGGTACATCGTCAGGTTAGTGATTCCGTCATTATATTTTGCACTCACACTTTATAAAATTGTCCTCTTGTGACTTGGCAACTATCCACAATTCCAATCCACAAAAATTTGATTAGTCATGTCAATGCAAAGTCAAAGATCTCATGTAACTTACAAATTTTTTGAAGGACACTGGACGATAACGCAATTCATTATTGTCCTTGATAATTCCCCAAAATAAGTTTTAATACTTCTTTAATTTTTGAAATAGGATCCACTGGGGGAGCAGGAAACAACTATGGCTGGTCTCAACAAGGCTAACTGAAACTAACGGATTATAAGTATTTAAAAATCATTTTGATGCCATTTAAGCTGAAAAATATTTATTTGAAATAAATTAAATTATTATATGCAACATGAATAAGTCAGAATGTGAAGAAATTCATCGCAGTAAATTTATTTCACTTTAGAAATTTCATGCATTCATAAAAAATGTCACCCGACATGAGAAATACATACATTTCGGGTCTACATAATAAAGTTAAGCTGTAAAAGACAGAAAATGGTTTTCCTTTGTTTTGTCGGTACTTACTCGGAAACCTTACAAAAGGAACAAATATTAGGAAAAAAGCTAAATTTATCTAGGATTTCCCCTTCCGCGCAGACTTTAGCTCAGGTATTTGTACATTTTAAGCTAGGGTACATTCAGCTCGTACAAAGCACCAAGTGAGGAACCCTTTCATAGAGCTAAATTTATTCAGTTCACTTCAAGTTCAAGCACTTTTATAAACAGAGCAGGGCCGGTGCAGGTGCAGATGCAGGACGCGGTTATTCATTATTAGTTTAGAATGCTTGTTGAGTTCAGATCATTCTCATTGTGTCAGTTTCATTGCAAAATGTACGCAAAAATTTTCATTGGGCTTATCACCGTGCAACTGCTTTTCCTAGAAGTTTACTCATGTCGTCGTGACCAAGTAATATTGTTATTCAGAAGGTGTCTCCGTCAGAAACAACTGCTTCATGAGGTAAATAATTGCGCAGTTTTCAAATCTATTAAACATTTTATGTAGACAATCATTCTTATTAAACATGCGACCGATACTACCTCTCTAGTTTCGACTGGAAGTTGAGGATTATCTCCCACATCAGTACATGAAGGAGGATGCGTTTCTTCTTCGCTACCTTGCAGCAAGGAACTTCAATTTAAAAGCAGCTGTAGTATATCTCCTGGATAATCTGGAATGGAGAGACAGAGAGGACGTCGACTCGATTCTGGAGAGGAACTGGTCCGATTATGAGGAGCGGTTTCCCTACGAGATCACTACTTCCACCAAGGACGGCCGCCCTGTCTTGTATCTTCCTTCTTCAAAATGGGATATTTACGAGGAAGTTAACGGCCCTAACTTTTATAAGCTGGTGAAATACGTCGGGGTCAAAGCGATGGAAGACGCAACCCGGAGAGGTCGTCTCCTAGAAAGGGACTCTAATGATGTAAAATAAACAGCTCAAAAGCGCAAAATATGGCGTGTGTGATGTCCGAAAATGCTGTAGATTTGTGAAAATGTGAATTTATTATTGTAGATCGTGCAGTATGACATCATAATTAATATGGCTAACTTTGCAAATGGAACCAGAGGATGCTTTCAATGTAAGGGTTATATTCCTATACCAGAATCAGAATAACTTTTGCATTGTGATAGTAGAGCCAAAAAAATAAAACTGTTATTCAATTTTGCCACTTGCAGGTATCCGATTTTATACCAAGGCCGCAAGAGAAGCTGAAACAAAATATCCTATGGCTGTTCAGAATGTCTTCCTGATTAATGGTATTAGCCCCCTCTCAGTTTCTTATTTTATGGTGATTTTCATACTTTCAGGCTTTAAAGTTTAATCACGTTCTTTGTTACGAAAACGTAGCTCCTGCCTCTTTGCAGCAAGGCTTCTCGATTGTTTATATGGCTTTCAGTGAAGCAGCTCGTCAGTCAGTTCGAGTGCTTGGAGGAAAAGAATCGTACGAGCCAGTTTTACTCCAGTATATGGAAAAGAAGCAGTTCCCCAAAGATCTACAATAAGACATATTATCAAATATACTAAAATTTATTGTTTCGTAGTAGTTTGTAAAATATCGTGCGCCAGAAAATTTAGATTTAGTGAAATGAATTTATTAGTAAAAATAATATGATTTTATATACATTTCGATATTTAGCTTAAAGTTAGCAAAAATTTATTACATGTTTCTCATTTTGAGTTTTATACATGTCGAAATATCCTAGTAAGCAGTCTACTCTATGTTTTCCTTAGCGCATAAACTGTACACCCCGAGGAAACAATGGAAAATCCAAAAGAACTTGTTTTGATTATTGCGAAGAGCAAAATAATCCTTTAAATAACTGAAGTTACATTTTAGAAATCCCTTCAAACATGTACATCTGTTGCATCATCATAATATATTTCCTGTGTTGGTATATTTAGTTTCTTAATGAATTTTTGTAATATTGTCTTACATTGAGCGAAATGTTTATGTTTATTGAATTTCCTCCACACAATCTCAGATACAATTCTCACTTTACATAGAAGGCACAGTATTCCTAAATCATAGGCTCTTCCTCTGCCCTTCAGTTACATTAGTCAATACAAATTAGTACATGCATAAAAGACAAGTAAAATTATTAGTGATTCTGCAGCTCAAAAATTGTAGTATTTGCTACTATAGTACACACAAATCAATCATTCCTTATTTACACATACACATACCATACAAATTAAAAACAACTTTATCGTGGTGCACTTCTACACCAGCTAGTATTATAAAAGGTGTAATTTATTCTGATTTGATGTTGTTCAAATGTTCCATTTGAATTTCAACAACCACATTCGGATACATATTAATAATTCTAATTTTATTTTGGGATTAAGATGAAATACCTAAATCTCAATCCTCAGCTAGTGATACTAGGCATCAATAAGTTACCTACTCGGTATGGGTATTATGCAACTCTTGTTTTACAAAACCAAGATGTTCATACCCG
>JAHZND010002446.1:0-16539 GCA_027744115.1 Acrocyrtus sp. NNG-2020
TTGAGGGCCGGTTGCTAGGGAGACTTTAAGGGGAGCGTGAGGTAGTACTCACACTCCACTAATACTCAAGTGAGCGGAAGTACGAGTTTTAGATCATACTTTCATTACGAATATCACCATAAAGTATACAGCTAAGCTGCTTGCATCACATAATGTAGTCGCAGTGCGCGAGGATATCCAGCTCAGCGAAAAAATAAGCGAAATATTTCTAAGGAGAGGAAATTAAATAAACTGGGTTGCAAAAATGATTGTGCTTAAAGACATGAGTTCACCCACCCGCTCCGCCTCAGCAACTTCTTCCACTGGCTACGGCAGTGGAAATAATGGAGCGAGAGGAAGGAAGAAACGGAACCCAAAGCGAAAACATGAAGAAGGAAGGCGAGCAGCGAAAAGCGGGGGAAGTATTTGTGATGTTGACATTGCTTCTGCTGATGATGATCAGGATGGGGAAACCACCGATGATATGGAGAAAGATGGAACCAATGATACACTTAAACCTGCTCAGGACTCGAGTGCCAGAGAAAGGGAACAGGAAGAAGAAGGTGTGAGGCAAAGGGAAAACATAGAGAGATGGGAAGAGAGACTTCCAGGATCCGGGAAAGTACTCTTTTGGTGGTATTTTCTGGTAAGCTAATACATAAATTAACAGTTTAAATAATATATTTACTTTTACGTAGGCATCTATCTAAAATACCTTGCGCCATTGGAGAGCTCCATCCACGTGATAAAAAGTTTTGCTCGCAAAGTTTTTAATTAAAAACGGTCTATAAGAGATCACACACCTGAAAAACTCTTGGTTATACCTATGCGTGGGTGGCATTTCCACGCTTTTGGTACACTATACCTAATGGGAAATAATTATATGAACAAAACAAAATTAGCAGTTTTTGGTCCTGAGAGTGTTCCCCGAAAAAAATATTTTTTTTCGGCTCAAGGAGAAGCAAATAATTCCCAGCGATAAATTAAACAATTTGTTCCACATCCTTGTGGAACTAGGAACTTTTTATGAATGTACTCATGCAGACATTTCAATATGTCCCTGTGTTTTTTGTTGTTCCTATCTCAGAGTCTAGTCTTTGCTGGAAACGGCAGTAAAAATCTCCCCTTCCTGCTTCACTTTCTGGTAATAAATTTTCACTTGAAGTGAAACGGAGCGGAAGAAAAGCTAGTAGAGGCTTAACAATTCCCATGTCCAGTTCAACAAGACTATCGCGATCGTGAAGAAAAAAGTTTGGTTTCAGTCACACCAGTGGGACTCAAACAGCACATACCTACTCCACAATCCTTACACCTTGTCAAAATACAGCAGTACTAAAAAAAAGTAGTACAAAATACTGTTGATCTGATGTCTTATCTATACTGTATTTTTTGCTGTTTTTTATTTCTGTTTCGCTTCCATACTTTTCCTATTCTCCTCTCACCGTATTTTTCAATCACAGACTTTTCCCGTGTAGTTTACTCTTCTGGGACGGAAAGGGAAAGAGAAACTCCAAATAAAACTTTTCCTGGAAGAAGTCCTTAATGACTTCTTTAAGGAAGACATTTTTATGCTAACAAATAAACATTGCCCTCTTAAAATAACCTTTCCTCATGACATAATTTACAGACTAGTGCATTATATGATGTGGTCGTAATTTATGGTGTTCTGACACTCGATTTTTGCAACTTCAGAATTTGCATTGTTTAACAATGTGAATGGTACTATAACTTCCTGTCATACTCCAAGATAGCTCTATAAAGACTCGGATCAAGGAGTTAGTGCGGTATGTAGCTAGGATTAGTGTAGGAAGAGTAGGCAGCTATATGAACGTTATAATGATGACAATGTAATGAATACAAAATCGCCGTTTTTATTACGTCCATGGGAATGAGAATAGTAGGAAGTCCATCTATTCCGCATTCTCCACTCGCATCCAGCCCCTCTGTGTCGTGCTATTTCTTCGTCATTGCCATACAGCAGTGCCATAAAAAGGGTCTATTTCCAACATTACTAGCTCACGCAGAATAGCTAAAAATCAGAGAGTGAAACATGCAGAATGAGATGTTCTACATGACTGCGTATAAATATAAATGAATGAAAAAGTTGTCTTTGTTCTTAGTTCCTCCTCTTTACCCCCCATTCTTCGTACTGTCATACAGCTCAGTTTTCTGCAAGGATGGAGTGTTTCAAGAGAAAAAAAATTTGCTCAACTGACTAGAGAACAAGTGAAGTTCCTGTGAAAACTGCATTTTTCAATCCCACATAATATACATAACAATACCCCTCCCGTCATATTCATCATCTCAGAAGAAGTCAACATCTAACCATTTTTATTCACTGTTTTCCTCCCACTCCACAGGAATTAAATGAAAGCCACGAGAGAGTTTAAATGAAGGAAGGGGAGCGCAGTACAATTCTCAGCGCGTGGCTTTTTATTCGGTAACTCCAATTCAGCCGATTTCAGTCAGCTTTCTCTTGGTGATAACAACCACTACAAACTTTCTTTTTGAAAATCTCCCCAAAAAATTACTTTAAAACTGGAAAACTTTCTTCGGAACATATACCTTTACAGCCATTTCATTTCCTCTTCCAGCTCCATCGGGAAAGGCGGAAGGGAAGCGAATAACCAAATAAAAAGTATATGTGTACTGAATATACATACCCGCCAGATTTTGTTCTATCTATTCTGTGATCTGAATCAGAATTGTGATATCTTTTTCAGTTTCTGCTCCATGCTCTCCAGTTCTCCTTCCTCTTCCTGTCCTACTTCCATTTCATATTCAAAGAGTTTGTCTTCTTGCTCACATATTTATGCCGTGAAATAGGTACAAATAGGCTTTTAGCGACTATGAATGAAATCAAACTTTTCCTCCTCTTAGCTCTCCTTTACCTTTTTAGTGTGTGAAATTCCTTGAAGAGGTTTGTTAATACTTTATCCCTTCCAGTTTTTAAGATACAGAATCTGAGCTTGGATAGATCCCGACTTCTCCCATTTCCTATATTTTCCTCTATGCTAAAACCTGTGTGTGTGTTTCTTTTTTTATTCCCTTGCGGGGAAATCTACTTAAAGTATGTACATTATAAATGTACTTTTTAGTGTACAGATAACGATAAGGATGACAACAGAGCTATCTAGTTGTTCGGATCTTGGTGGCGGTGGCAGCACCAGAATTCCAATTCCACACCTCCCTTCCCTCCTCAATCTAACTTCACGCAACGCGTTTTTCCCACTGTGCTCTTGCAAACAATCTTTCATATTTTCTAAAGAATTTATTTGTTTTCATGAATAGAAATAGGTAGAAATGAAAAAAAACTCACATAAAGAACCCAAATATGTGTCCCTCTCGATGTAACTAGTTCCATTTTTTTCGTGCAGACAATTTCTTGCGTGCATCTGCTAAGGGATAACGGTGCCTTCCCGTCTTGTAAGAATATCATCTTCAGCATTTTTTTCGTTGTTATCATGTAATCAGCATCACAAACAACAAAAATCACGAGATTTTCGCCTCAGAGAGCAAGCGAAGCGAATACATTTTTTCGCAACTCTCAGTTCGGTATTCCTCCTCTTTCTCGCTTTTTTTCTCCTCTGCCTTCCCTCCTCCCACATACAAGCCGAAAAAGATTTTTCACTCAAATCATGTAAAAAGTGAGCAGAGGGCTGCTATTACTCTTTTCCCTATTTTTTTTCGGGCTAACATACACACAGCAAAAACCTTCCAGCTAGAATATAATATTCATATTTCGCAAAAGAGAACTCAAAGGATTCACAACTTTCTTGACAAAACATACATTATTCGGGCCTGCTCTGCTCCTCTCACATCCTATAACGAAGACTTCCTCTCTTCCCTATCTGGCTAGCCAAAGCCGCCACTTTTACTCACTTTCCTACTTTTATCAACGTATCACATCTCATTCTCATCCCCCATATCGCAAAATCACAAAATATACTGATTTTGCATATAAAAACATCTCCGCTCTCCGGAAAAAACGAGCATTTCACCTTTCCCTACTTTCACCGTGTCTACAAAGTCACTTTTTCACCGCCACCAACGAGGCGCGGAGAAGACACGGCTATCGCTCCATCGCCATTCCCCATATAGCCCGGCCTGGCAGGCTCCTTAACATTAAAATAAAAAATATATCTCGCATTAGTGTGTATGATAGTACGAGTTCAAATGAATGGGACTCGGGATCATATCATAATACACGATAAGCATGCACACATTTTAACTTTCTTCCTGCGAAAATGGAAGAAAAGTAGGACCAATTCTCCTGGTAGCTGTGGCGAGAGGAGTGCGGTGGTGAAAGTAGAGGAGAGATGTGTGCAATGCCCCTCTGCAAAATCTAATGTTACACCGTTACCTTCAAAAAATCGTATATGAATTTTGAATAGATCTGGGAAATAATTTTTTCCGGTTGTATTCTTGTACTTCGCATTTCACTCCCGCTCTCTTCCCTCCTCTAAGTCACTTTATACCACTTTAGTGACATTGACGGTGGCGGCAGTGCCGTTGGTGATATAGGATCTTGTAAGATACTTGGATAGGTAATAGCCAGACGGGGAAATGGGAATAAAAAAAAGTGCATTATACTTACTTTCTCCTTGTAAGTAGTTTATAGGGAAGCGACAGNTGACGGTGGCGGCAGTGCCGTTGGTGATATAGGATCTTGTAAGATACTTGGATAGGTAATAGCCAGACGGGGAAATGGGAATAAAAAAAAGTGCATTATACTTACTTTCTCCTTGTAAGTAGTTTATAGGGAAGCGACAGAAGACGTTGTGCAATCCAACAACTCTCGTTTCTCGCGTTCTCCAAATCTTGTAAGGATGCAGGAATGTGGAGGATATTTTTTTCTATGTGTGTACGTTTTTTATGTGTGGAGTGGAGATGGGAGATGAAGTATAGAAGGAGACTAGAGGGAGAGAGATCTTAAGACGTTAGAGAACCTTTCATAATATATCTTCTCCCTCTGTCTGTCTCTCTCTTTTTCCTCTCTCTCTCTCTTCGGTTTTCATACAACTATGACTAGTTCTTTACTTCTGGTTGAACAGTTAGAAAAGTAGTGTGGAAAGAAAAGTGTTAAAAAATATACATAAATGGGGAAGTGGTAAAACGCGAAGGGTACGCTTGTATTACTACTCCGCACTAGTGTCTGAAAGTTGTTCGTTTTTTCAGATGGAGGATGAGGATGTGTAATGTAATGTAATATTAAATCGCTTTGCGATGTATCAAAAGGGCACAGTTTCTTTCAGGCTTTGGACGTTGTAACATGTGCTCTGAGGAAGAGGAGTGAGAGGAGAGCGTGGAGCATGAAGCATGCCATGCTCTATATACATGCGTGGTGTCATACACAAAGAGATACAACCCTTCCTGGCGAGTCGCACGCTCAAAGACATGCAAAAAGGCAATTGGAAGCCAACGGAGGAGGAGAGGAATTGTTTTAAAAACTTGTTTTGAAAATCTGGCTCGCTCCAGTGGGCCTATTTTTTTGTTGGGAAAGGAGAGCGAGAGCGAGGGGGAAAGAGAAAGTGAGAGAAAGAGGAGGAAAAAGTTTGTGCTCCTTTTTTCGGATTTGGTACAGTGTGGGTGAGCCTTGGATTCAGGAAAGGCTATATTGGCTGTCAATGGATTAATAATGGAACGGAAGCGTCATTGTATGGCGAAGGCTGCGGGTGAAATTGTTCTTTCTCTCCAGCCTTGCCGCTGGCGTCGTATCTGCATACCATTTAACTTCCTGTCAGTGCGCTGGTGGCAGTGGGATTAGAGGAGGAAGCAGCTTTCCCTTTCACTTGAATTATTTTCACACTGTGGATA
The DNA here is from genome assembly GCA_027744115.1 of Acrocyrtus sp. NNG-2020. Taxonomy (NCBI): domain Eukaryota; kingdom Metazoa; phylum Arthropoda; class Collembola; order Entomobryomorpha; family Entomobryidae; genus Acrocyrtus; species Acrocyrtus sp. NNG-2020. Next base: position 5,797 of record JAHZND010002446.1, read on the forward strand.
AGTAGTCGTGATGTGATGTCTTTTCCCTTCTTTTGACGAGATCCTTTGGGTGGCGAGGTGATGAAACTATATTGTAATCTAAAAATGGTTTTGCTCCTGTGTCTCTGGGATAACCTTAAATTCTGGAGTATATTCTCAGTTGGAAATAGTAGGGACAGGGAGAATGTCGATGTGGAAACTGTGAGTGGAAGCAGGAATAGCTGCATTACGGGATGCTGTAGTGGAGTCAGTGGAGTGATGTGTGTGCCTTCTTGTATGTCAACGCCCTTAGGGAATACCAGTTGTAGTTCCACTGCCAAAGTTTCCTGTTCCTATTATGAGGCATGTAATCAGAACCGTGTTGGGGGAAGTACTGTTAGTGCTGCCGTTCAAAGGAAGAGTGATGATAGATTCCCTGGGACGCCGGAAGTTGATGAGGAGGATGATGTGGTGCAAACACCGGATGAGGTAAGTGCTGTGTGTGGCAGTTCTAAAATTATAATACTTTTGCATTGTCTTAGCTAAAGGGATTTTTTAAACTGCATCTTACGTATGGAATAACATTTGCTTAGGTGGACATGGTTCAATTCGCTACGTCTATTTCTTACTTTCTATTTAGTCGGTAAATAGCAGCTGATTGCAACAACGGTTTCTTACAATTTCCGGTTTTTATTACATGCACAGCTCAAGAAATTCATACGTTTACATATAATAAAACAACACATGGAAAAACAGGAAATGAAATAAGATAATAATAATGTAGATAAATGGAAGTATACCAATTCAAAGAATGTTCTTTACAATGCAAGCACCTTGTGCGCCGACTACATTTAAAATGACATTGAAAAATTATAAATAATGAATCAGCTGGGGAAGAAACTAGTGCTGGAGTATCCTTTATTCATCTTCCTCGTTGTATTCTTCCGCTTGGCCACCAGAGTCCCCGCTGCCGCCATTCGCTTCATTGTACAGCTTCATTTCCTAGAAGACAAAGCGGTAAAGATAGAATTGAATGTTTAGGACATTATGGCACAGTTGTGGTACGCTATAAAACTGAAATATTGCAGTATTTGCCAATTCAAACTCACTTCTTGGTAACGGATTCTATCCTGCTCCGCCAGTCGCACGAATTTCTCCTTCTGCTGATCATCCATGTCCCTCCACATCTTGCCAAGAGTCTTAGAAATTTCTGTCACCTTGAATTCGGGGTTGGCATCCTTGATATTTTTTCGTTCTTCATGAGCGAAAAAGAAGAACGCTGTAGTTGCCCGTTTTGGAGCATTAGGGTTCTTAGCTGCCTTATTCCGCTTACGCTTGCGTCCAGAGGACTCCGAAGTCAGTGTAATTCCATTTCCAGTTGACTGCATCTCCATCCCTACAAGACGTTCACGTTCCATACTGGCAATTTCCTTGTACGGCTTCCGCTCAGCAGTTGTCATACACTGGAAAGAATTAAAGTAAAATATAATTAAATTGCGGTCATGATCAGAGGTATCCTATTCACCCCTTTTTGGCACTACTACATCCCACATAAACCCAAAATTAATTAAAGCACCTTCCATCTCTGCTCAGCAATTCTATGGACTTGGTCAAGGGTTTTGTCGCACCCAGGACGAAAAACTTGGTTGTAAAAGTGCCTTAAAAAGCAATCATAAGCACTAATTTGAACGCGAGGTTGAGGTTGAGGTACAGCGACAACTATATTTACGTCAGCCATTTCCTCTCTAATTTATAATTAACTCTCCTCGATTTAATACTTCTAGTACCCAACTACTAGCAAAATCTACGTTTCCTTCCAAAATAGCTTTATTTTATCAGATAATCGTTAACTTTTAACTACCCACTCAAGTTAATAGCGTTTTTACAAACTACAAGTGTTTAAACTCTTATCGGATACGATTAGAAAAATCACTGATTAATTATTTTTAAAAAATATGTTTTACCTTTATTACGGTGACGATGACGATGGTCAAAGGGCAACTTTACTTCTATTGATCACTGATCACGGGCTCTCCAAAAAATATTGTTTGCTCTAGTCAGCACAAAATCCGGACGGAAAGTGAATAAGAAACTCAAGGAGCAATTAAATCCAAGGAAGTGGCAGCTTGAAAACCAAATTGCTTTTTGCACTTCTACAGTATTCTACACACTTTCTAAGAACTGACTGCAACTGCAACTGAAGCTTCGTTTCCTTTGCTGATTTGCTCTTTTCTCATTTCAAGAGGTCAAATGCAAATGAATTGCTATTTGACAGCTGGACCGGACAAAGGATAGGATGCATAATGCACGGTATATTGCACGGCACGTACCTGCCAATGTACAAATGCCAGGGCTAGCAGCCTGCATGGCGACTCGCCATTGGTGAGGGCGTTGAGATTTGAATTTGAATTGAACTTTACAAACTGGATTGGATCATCATGTACAATGAAACTGTTTACTTTTCTCGATGTCAGTTCAATGAACGAAAAGCCATTCGCAATTCGCTACTTTGCTCCGTCCGTCGTTAACCCCACCTCACCCTACTTGTCCCGTCCCCGTGCCTTCTTCTTGTCATCTCATCTCATCATCCATTCCATATCCATTCCATGTTTTGCTCGTCTTTCAATTTGCCCAGTTGACAGTTGAATAATTTACATATCGTCGCACCACGAGACAAAGAAAGAAGGGAAATGAAGTGAAAATCTTTTTGAGATTGGCTTTTTGCCTAAATTGGATGTTTTACTACGTATTAAAACCTAATTAATTTCATTTTCTGTTTATCGTGCTTCTGATTGGCTGAGGCTTATACCGCTTTTAAAGCAAACGCAAACAGTCAGTCAAACGTAATAATGAACTTGCAAAAATTAATTCGAAATTAAGCAAATACAAAAGAAGTATTGGACGGCCACTGTAAAATTAGATTTAGCTAATTTAATTGAAGTAATCAGAAACGACCTAGTTTAAACGTACAGGAGAATAAGGCTCTAAACTCTATTGTGCTTGTTCTCGTTTGTTCCTTCTATTCTCTTCTATTCGCTTCCGCTTTATGAGTTCATTTATGACATTTTTCGATCACATTCCTTGCATGGTTTATGATCTAGAGGAGCATTTTTTTAGTTTTCCGGGTGGTTCATAACGCATAAATAAGTAAAGTACCTCTTTACAGACGATTTTTCGATAAATGGCGTTTTTAAATAGGTACATGTAGTGATAGAACCGATAAATAAGTACTCCCTCGTAAGTAAGATTGAAACGACAGCATTTTACAAGCATTAACAGATTCAAACTTTATAGGACTAAAATTATTGCTTATCCGGCGACAAAAGGAAAGTTTATCTGGAGAAAAGCTGTAAAAATGTACTTATCCAGCTCCACTACCAGTTTAGTCAGCTTAATGTCTACTATTCCACTCCGGATATGGTTTTATAAGTTATCGACGTCCCAAGAAGTATAATATACGTACATTTTTAGCGTCAGTCGAACAAGAGCAAACTTCCTTGGAGCGTTTTTTTTTCTTACTCTCTCTTCTTCTTCTGCTCCTCGGAAAAAAACGGGAAATAACATTTTTTTGGGGGGCTGCTGCTGCCTCCAGTTGCAGACTTTTTTTTGAAAGGGTGTTGATGTTCCGATCTCATTCCTGGAGCGGAAATGGTCCACGTCAAGGTACACAGTGCCGGTGGAGCCACCGCCACAAGGAGTGAGTGCCATGCAGCAGCAAACTGGATGCTTTTTTGTAGGTGTTGGGTTAAAGTAACTTCTCAAGGATTTTAGTTGAAGGGAAGAGGGAGACTCTGTAATAAATCTTCTGGTCTTGAAAGATGAGAATGAATGTGTAAGTCTAGTGGATACCGCTACTCTCACTCCTCGTGAAAGACTTTATTCAAAAGACTCCAAAGACTTTTATTTTTAGTAGCTCCAGCATCCAGCTCCATTCAGCAGGCTCCTAACAATTTATCCCGAAGAGAAAACAAAGTCGCGTGCTTTCACTTCGATATGGATACTTAACCTAGATGCCCTTTAGCCTACCCTTACAAGTAAAAAAAAGACGAGCTGGAGAAAACATTTCTTCACTAGAATTGCAGATACTCGGACTCCATTTTATTCCCTACTCCAACTCTCCATCCTGTTTTATCCCTGAATACACTCGGCTGTCGCTGTCATCATCCATCTATCTCAATTTTGAGCTGTGTGAAGCAAGTCCATCGAACAAAAGGGCTCGCACTCGGCTGACTGACTCGCTAAGTGAGAATCTCCTTTTCAAGAGTATGAAAGTATGTCCGTGTCCGAAGCTCGTACTCGTATGCAAGCCAAAAAAACGCTCTATTTGAGTAAGAGAAGCAATTATGGACGTACTCTACTTTTTTTTGTTTTTTTAGCTGAAAAAGCAATACTTGAGTATTGAGTTTTAGCAAAATACTTCTATGGCTTTGTACGCTCATATGTATGCTTTTGGCCCTTTGGGGAGAAAATATCCCAACTCATAAGAGCTCCCTCAAGGCTTGAGTTCGATCCCTGAATAGGATGGCTTCCAACAGTTCCAACACATTTTTATCTCATCCTAAAACATTAAAAATTGTGAGGACATCCCATTTTTTCCGTCCACATTTTTACCAAATCCCACATGGAAACAATGGGGCTTTGAGCCAAAAGGATGTAAAAATTACGAAAGCCCTCTTACTTCCAGCACAGCTAGTGGATCTTTATCTCGCCACTAATTGTTCCTTGAGCCTTTCAATTTGAAGGTCATTTGTTAGAGGGAAGAATAAGCGACAGTCTCATTCCACTCAAGAGGCTTCTTCTCAGACATTATAACAAATATCTGGGGAAGCGCGGCACAGTTTTTTTTCTTGGACTTTAATGAAAGTTCGTCCTCATCTGCTTTCTCTTTTCCTCAAACTGGAACTGGTATGGGATGACAGATAAAAAATACTGCAATAAAAAATAGTAAATGGGAAATGTGATAAGGAAGACAATAACTCCGCTCTCACTACACCCAACTACTCCGTTATGCCACATTGTACATTATTATAAGATTTCTTACTGCTGCAACAGCTACTACTACGGTTATTACGCTGATGTTGAATAGGGAAAAAAGAGTAAAATGTCTTCTGTCGACATTTTTATGGCTTTCTACCAGAACCCGAGCGCCAAACCCAGTGCATTCACTTCGCCAAACCTTTTTGCACAATGCACAATACTTATCACGTCTGGAACTCCTCTTTATTATCTTGCTGTCCCTCCTTTCAAAAGTTAACTGAGGGAAAGGGGAGAAAAAAAGAGAAATCAAAATGGGGTTGTTGGCATTGGAATTTTCTACTTATCTCTAGTATTATCCTTTTTCTTGTATTGTTTTGTAAATAAAGAGCTGAAAAGTGAAGCCTTCCCCGCAGCGATTAAAGTAGCAATAATAGTATCTGCCAAATACTATTTTCCCCTCTCCTGGGACGAGTGCATAACCGGAAAGTGCGTGCTATTTGCGTAAGATAGCGTAGCACAAGGGTGTAGGTACTTTCCTTTCAAGAATAGATTCTTTACCTTCAAAGGATTTCCTGTCAGCAAAATTTCAAAACTGTCTCTTTAGACTAATGCCTTCTCTCTTAAGCTGCACGGTTCCATGCTTCCATATCAAATATGTATGGAAGCGCTAACGTTTTTGGTGTTCCATATACACTCGGCTTTCTTTTGCAATCTTCAATCTTCTCCAAAAAATAAATATATGGACAGATTCTGAATGGGATATTGGATAAAGCCTTCTGGATTTTAAAAGCTATTTTTTTGCTATTGCGGAAAGTGATATCTGTCATGTTGGCATTGGGAGGCCTTCAGCTGAATTTAAATACGGGTGGGTAAGACCACGGGTCGGATGCTTCGGATGTAGCCAGATTCAGGATAAGATTCTATTGGTACATCCGATGTGAATACAAATTGATATTAAGCAGTGGGAAAATTCTAGAGAAAAAAACTGAAATGGCGAATTCAAATTCCAGCAGATATCGATCATATGATGATGATGGCGTCTCGGTGATCCTCCATATTCGTTACTTTAGTGAATAGTTAAACATATCATATAGCAATCGCAATGTAGAAATGACAGCATTGCCATAAAAGCTTTCACTCGTGCATAAAAGAACATCGTATCAGGATTACGGTCGTCAGTTTCAGCTAAAATGGAATGAGGCAATGCTACGAGCTTTCCTCATTCTATGACCTATGAGCAGTGCGGTACTGTGCCCTATAAACTGTTTGATCCCAATCTGAATATCATAGCCATGAATAATTTTTGTCAAACATTGTCCCGATCTTAATGATGATCGGTGGGCTGAGAGTTAACATTCGTTTTTATTCCGTACGCTTCTCTTCACAACTTTCCTTGGTTCAAAACTTCACCATTAACTTTGTAGCTCACCTTACTCACATCGAATAATGGCACTTTGTCGTAATGACAAAGACAAGCTTAAACGATTCAAATCAGGCACAACCAGAAAAGTCGTAATTTGCACTGTCATATAGGAGCGAAGAAATTTTCTGACAGTAGCCGACTCCTTTGTGCGGAACAAACTTTTGCTTTCACTTATAGGCCTACTTTTATGACAATACCTTTCTTTCTTTTGACAAAGTTGAAAGGAAAGTGTGACTTTGTGTTGATGATTTCAATGCGATATGAAGTCTACAGAGATCGTCTGCGTCTGGTGTAGTCTTTCTTTCTGGGAAGTTTCTCGAGTGAGATTTGAATTGGAACACTTTCATTCTCTGTGAAATAAAAGTAAAGATCGATCAACATATTTTCGCAATATATTATAACATTTCTCCATCCCTCTCCATCCATAATATATGAAGCAGTCATATCCCGGCGTGACTGCGGAGGGAGCAGCAGTATCATATCATAAAATATTGATATTACTTTACTATATACTGCTAATAACACCCAAATTTAAGGTACTTCCAGGCAGTGAACAGGCTGAGCACTCCCTCTCACATTACAGAGAATGAATGTGAATGAGGGTGGGATGAAGGCTACGAGTCTGCGATGGAGCCACAGAGAACCTGATCTTGTCCATAGGAAGATTCAATAAGGAATTTGGAAGGATTTCATTCCCATACCGTAATAAAAAGTTATTTGTTTGTTTTTGTTGACTAGTAGCAAAACAGGAAGTGGGGATGGAGAACTAGGGAAGTAAGCGAGCTTTCAGAAGGCTCTTTCATTTACTTCAGTGGATTTTCCTCTGGCACACATTCAACTTCTAATATTTTACAGATGGTGCTTACTCACAATCATCGCAATCCTTTCACTGTGTGTGCACTATTGTTGCGAAATCTCAAATATGTCATCTCATCTTATAAAAATACATGGCATTCCATATGGACTATCATACCGTTCTTTATAACTGCATACAATATATATTTTTTCTAGTTCTGCTCTGCTCATTGTTCCCTGTAAAGCGGCTTTTCCTCGCTCGCTGGAGAAAGCATGGAGCACTACTATATGAGATGAGACTGGAGAACAGCAAAAATGGAGAGAAGCGCGGAGCCCAATCTCGCTTTTCCCATTTTCTCGTTGCTGCTCTCCAACAGTGTGTAGTAATGGCACTTTTTCGTTCCTGATCCCGTCCCCGTCTCCGACCTACTACCTCCATCTTCTCTCATCTGATGGAAAGTACTATTCTCGGTTATTTCTTCTGTTCCATTTTTCTACAACTGCACGGCCTTGTTATTAAGTATATGATGGAGTCATCATATGTACGAAATGGGACGGGATGTCATGTCATGTTTGCAGCGGAGTTTCATTTATTTCTGCAAAGTGGATGGATGGCTGGCTTTTGGTTTGGTATTAGAAAAGTGAGCACTGCGAATCGGCACTAGTGTCAGTGTGGTTTTATTCTTTCTCCTGGCAGGGTTTTGGCAAAAAGACCTGTCGTCGTCATATCTCATCTTATATTGGAAGGAACCTGGTGCAGCCAGAGTGAAGTGTGGGATTGGGTTGGCTGGATAATTATGTAGGTACAAAAGCAAATGCCATGATATTCCGCGCCACGGTGGGAAAGGAGGAGAAAGTGAGTTCATCTCTTTTGATGAGTCCTCCATGGCTCGTTTATTTACTTTATGGATATTTTTCTTTTCTTTTCACTCTTCCTTTGTGTCACGCCAACTTATATCCAGCAACATAACTTGTTTGCCATCTTGCAGGAAGTTTTGAGTTATTTTCTTGGTACATATTGCAATGATATTGCACCTCGTCGTATGCTTCTTCTGGAATCTGCCTACTTGCCTCTCCCCACTGAAAAGAAAAAATATGAACGGTCTACTTTTTCTTTATTTTACTTTCTCCGACAGTTAAAATGTTTACTTGGGAAGTAGACAAACAAGATGAATAAAAAAGAAGGCTCTGGCAAAAGCTCCTTCTCCCTCATGAAAATTTTATTCTTACAGAGTTGATAACAAAGCGGAGTGCGAGTTGGGAGATAAACGCACTAACATAGATGGATGGCTAAATTTTCAGCACAATGCAATTCACTTGATGCGCATATCCTTCATTTATTTAGACAACAAGAGAATAGTTTTAGTCCCACACTGTTTCCATTTCATTTTGGAATGAGGAGCCACGCTTTCAATTTTCTTTTGAATTCTGCAACTTACTGTAAAGTGCAAACTCATAGTCTTGGTGAACGTGATCGTAAAATGCTTTATTGGAAGATGATACTTGGCGCTGTCTTGCACAAGTATGATTTATGTGGTTTGATGATTTTTTGGTATGCATACACCCGTGGAAAACTCCACGGGCTCGTAAAACAATAAATGTGCTTGTTTTTAGAGAAAAATTACCTGTAATAATTTTTATCCGTTTGTTTTAAGTGAATTTGAAAGTGATGTAAATATATGGTGTTGTATTTTTATCGCTTCAGTCAGCTCTAGCGATAATAAAACAATATGAATTTTTTGGGGGGGATATTGTGGAATGGCAAGATTGTCAATTAAGCCTGTAAAACTGCACTTGTGGGAACGATCGGTTTAAAAAAATGGAACCCGCTACTGCTATTGCTTCTGTTTCCAAAAAATACAGAAGGGAGGTAAAGAAGCTGAAGATATTCAAGTCATTGAAACGCATTTCTGTAAACGAATTTTTTTCCAGCATGGAAAATGCATAATATGAGGCAATTTAAATGAAATTCAAGCGCACGAAGGGAAAGAAGTCAAATTGCATTTTTGTGTTTACGGAATGGAATATAAATGGGAAATTATTTTTAAACTGCCTAGCCACGTAAACACACACGCACATTTCCTGCCTACAGTTGGTACATACCGATGACCAAATTAGAGAAGGAAGTGAAGTTCAGTGAAGCGTGGGAACTATCGAAACCTCCCGTTTCCACGTGTTAGTTGGCACTGAATTGGGTACTGAAGGTGCGTCCAGAATTCAATAGTGAAATTTTTGGTAATTAAATACTTTCACCGCCATTGTGCCATTACTATCAAGCTCACAGTTAATATTTTGCTCCGCTTTCGTTCTGATGGCGAAAAGTACTCGCTGAGCGCATAATAAACCTTTATTGGTTTTGGCAGAGATTGTGCTCAGGTTTAATAAAGTTTTGCTTTTAGCATTCGCCGTGTTAAAAGTGCTCTATTAGGCCGTTTCCTCGTGGATACACTACGCTATGCATTACATTTCCGTGATGCTGCTCGTCTTTAAAGCTTTCTACAAATCTGTCCATTATTCTGTATCTCTTTTCTATAAAATTCGGAGTATAATCATGAAAACACACGTTGTAGACAAAAATGGTCGCATTGCATTGGTATAAAAAAGGGATACATAGTTGATATATGAAAATACATAACTGAAAGGGATGCATTCCACCGCTTGGAACCCATAAAACAAAACAATTCCTCCTGTTTTTGATTGATGATGATGATCCGCCATAAATTTGGGGTGGGTACATTGAATAACCAAAACCAACATTTCAATAAAATTTCAGTGTGGTTGATTCTGAAGCAAAGCTACATCAAGGTACTTAGGGGAAATAGGAGATTGAATAAAATATTTTATTGCCAAATGTATGCCTTCGTAACCCTTCACCCGCTCTCCCTTAATCTAAATGTGCATCTGGCATGCAAGCCGCAATATAACTTACCATATCTCAAGGCTCCAAGTCTTAAATGTGATGCAGTGTTTTGGCATCTGTTGCTTTAAACCTTCAATATATTATTCGCGGGATTCTCTTCCCCATTCCACTTTAGCTAGGATCTTAGCGTTAGACAAAAAGAATGGATTTATTTTTCTCCATCTTTTTTTCTAAAGAAATCTGTATGTTTGTTTATGATTGCACCGCCACACAGTCACCGCTATAATCATGTCGCCTACCACAACTGGCACAAATGTCGCTCAGTACTCGGCGATACTAATGTCAGTAGTGGTCTTGTCTATTTATCTCAGGATAATTTCGTACCAGCATGCAGCATTTCTCCTTGAGCGTGCATTTTCGCTACTGTTTTGGTGCTGCTGCGACTGCGACATGTGGGGTTTGAATTAAACCTTGCAGGTTTTGTGGACCATCTGCCACAGCAGCAGCGACAAGAACATCATTCACCTCAGTCTCTTGTGCACTCACAGGAGCCAGCCAAAATCAAACATTCCAAACTAGGAAGGCGGAATATGGCAAAGTAGTTCAAAAAATACTGGGCGTCCTTTACCCCAACTAAATGAACAGGAAATGAATAATACAACAAAACAAAGAAATGGAAAGCATTTATATTGTTCTCATTATTAAACATTTTTCATTATAGTGAAAGTAT
>JAHZND010002447.1:0-25455 GCA_027744115.1 Acrocyrtus sp. NNG-2020
GGAAGGCATACTCGTTCTTTTCTTCAGTTTCATGACATTTCACGTTACATACCTAATGTGCAGAATAGATATAGTTGCAAAGGTGCATTTCAAAAAAAAAAATTGCTTCATACCGTTCGTGTAGCACATGCAAATCTCATCTAACACTTTAAATGCCTGCTGTATTGCAGGCATGTTTGCTTTCCTATTTTACTGTTCCTCCCTGATTCGACATCCCATTGTTGTCTTATTTTATTAATATACGGCTATCCATAACGCCACCACGACACCAAACCATCATCAAATGAAGCGTATTTACATTACGCTGCTCTATGCTACACAACAGAGCAAGCTAACAAAAGAAACCAACGAACTAGTGTTGAGCGAAAAACCTTGTCGTGCCTTTTCCCATTTTTTTTTTCTCTGATGGCATTGTTAAGTTGGAGAGAGTACCTACTTACTTTTCTTGCTACCAGTTCAAGTCGATGTTGTTATTGCTGAGAGATTGCAGTTTTTTTTTCAAAGTTGTTACCAGTCATTATTATTATTATTACTTTTACATTTAGCTAGGGGATGATGGCGATGATCATGTTGTTTCGCTCTTGTGTTCAATACCAGTTCGGTTGAAAGTTGTCAGATAACTTGAAGTAGCTGTTTGAAGTGGTACTGCCAATAGCCAGAGAGATGAATGGGATAATTGTTGTCGTCAAGGAGCGTCGTCAAAGAAAACTATATTGTGCATTATTTTTGTGTCATCCTTGAAGCAAAAGAGTACTAGTGACACTAAGCCAAGGGTGCAGATTTTCATTCATCCATTTCAAGTTAGTTAATAAATTCATCTACAGCGCACTCCACTCCAGTTTTTTCCCTTCTAGTCCCGATGCACTTACCGAATAGAGTATGCATTCTAGTGCATTATTTTCTGCGTCTGATATTTAAAACTATTTTTTTGTGTAAAAAAATTGATGCCACTGAGAGCACTTGCATTAGGAAAGCTTAGCTCATTAGCCCTATATCAAATGTATCATTTCTAAAGCGAAATTAACGAAAACATGAGGTTCATGAGACACGGAACTGATATTCATACTGATGATGACTGATGAGGGAAAATGTATATGAACCATTTCTATGCAGTGGTGAATAATTGTTTTTTACGAACGCAGTACCGTTCTATGGATACAAGAGAAACATGTACTGCATTACATTCACAAAATGATAATTGTTGTAATGACGATCATGCCACTGATAGGATATACAGTACTACATAGATGTGGAGCGCATATCACTCGACCTATGAACTGCAGTTATGTTCGCTGTTCAGCCAGAAGAATGCAAAATAGCTATCTGTTTTATCTGTAATCTCCTAGCTTTCATCCGGTTCAAATGGATTTTTGTTTTTTCTCTCTTTTATCCTCGAATGAAATTAGCTGAGCCTGTATTTCTTTTTTTCAAAAAATATTGTTTCGAGAGCTGTCTTGTGTGCCATGAGAGGGTAAGTAAAGCTACGCTTATATAGAACGCCGTCTCCGGACTTGTCATTTTACTGTCTTTTCTTCCTCCCGAGAAATGTTTTATACAACTTTAACTAATTTAACTGTGAGCTTAGACCTAGAAATGAGTTTATCAAAAAATGTTTTTTCCTTTAGTAAGAAGAAGGGTGAATGATTTGTGCAATTTGAACTAGAACCAGGTGCATGCATGAATTCCCTTGAACCGTCAATTTACATTTTGGAGCCAGTTGATCAAATAGGCAGACGCGTAACCAGTCATTCTATAAGATTGGCAATGAAAACAGTCTCACAACAGTGCAACTCACGAGATCAGCCCGAAATTAAATTAACGTGAACAACCTTTTCATAATTGACCTTGACATTTCCCCAAAAAGAATAGAGCATGAAATGAAAATAAGACATAGCTAAATTGCCGAGTAGCTGTGCGCGCTAAAGACTCGTCACTCTCATATCCATTATCCATCCAGTTTTTCCCTTCATGTTGTTTTGTTAACTCGTTCCATGGGCATACTCGAAAATGGAGTGGACCCAGAGAATTCACGAAAACAACAAAAAATTATGCAGATTCAATAAAAATAGTAATACTTGTTGCAATCCATCCTATCATTACTCAGAAACGAAATAAAAAAGTTCATAGTAGAAATACTTACCTGTACTACTCTATTCTACCTTTCGTGTATGACATGATTTGGGAGTCACTCACTAGCATAACACCAACAAAGTAGACCAGACAACCCAAAGCAAATGTAGTTTCAGCTAACGTCAGGCCAGCTTCACATGATTTTTGTTGCAGAATGCAGATGGTGGTGATAACATACATGACGAAGCACAAAGCTGTTTCTGATCCTCAGCACCTTTTTACGAAGCTCTCTTCATACCCAACACCATAATACTTAATCACTGTTGGTTTTGGGGATAGTAGAAACATAATCCCAGAGTTTACATATTGACACAACAAATATTCCCAGAATTTTTTCATTTGCTTAGCGTGTATCTCAGGAGCGAGAGAGCTGTGGCTTAAATGATTTTAAATTGTTTCATCCAGGGTAACATGCCAATTCCTGGAATCATTTTGTTACCGGTTCGTGCGCTTATCCTGAAATTCCTCTCTAGATGATGCTGTGAGATTAAATAAGAATGATTTAGCTAATTTTGTTATGATTCAACTGAAAATTTAAAGCACACTTTCAGTACTTTCGAATAATCTAATGAAATTGCACTTTAAAGGTGGACTGCTCCATTCGAAATACTATTTATTATATTATGGTATGAAAGTGAATATGTGCGTTTATGAATAAAGACAATCAAAAGCATTGTCAGGTTGCACGTGCTATTTCACGTACTTCATATCCGCTCGGGTGATGGTTAGTAATCTGGAAGCATGACTGAGCCATCGGAAATTGTTTTTACGTGTGTGGAATGAGCATGTCAATATGCCAAATCCAAACTCTTCACATTTAGAGTGAATCCTGGCATAAATGTTGACTCTGGTGATTATTAAAGTCAAGAAAAGTTGTCAAATTAGATGTACCTGAGTACACACACACACTAATGGAAAGATTGAGAGTGTTTTCCGTGCGTCAATTTCGTTTATCCGCTGGGAGACTACTTCGTGAAGTGCTAGTAACAAAGTTGGAAAGCTCAGTCCCTCTGTTCCCATTTCCAGTTATGAATCAGCCTTCCCATTCCAAAAAAAAATTCCATGTTGGGTATCTGGGCTAGCGAGCTGCTAATAGCAGTGCTTGGACTATTTGAATTTACTAGAAATTAACGTGCCCCATAGTAAGTCCTTTAATGACATTGTGAAAGTTAATCTCATTAGACAATGTATGCTTTTTTGTGAGGAAAATGGGCTGCATACATGTACGGACATTAATTGATTATGAAAGCAATTTTTACTTTTTTTTACGAAAGTATAATCTTTACACAGAGAATACCCGTATTTCTCAGTTTGATCAATACATATGACCATTTCATAGGGAAAGGTTATATGAAAAGATTCATCCTTGTTATAATCTGTCTGCTACAACCCTTGAATTGCACACCGCAACGAATACATTTTTAATACAGTCGCTCACTAACGGATTTAACTCATCGCTGTCCATTCCTGGAAGGAAATGGAAAAAGGGCTTTCTTGGTTAACTCAACCTTCACAAAAAACATTGCTTGTCTCCCTCTCTAGCTCTAGTATAGGGCCTTTCTCTCCCAGCTTGCAAGCACACATTGTAGAAAGGTAGAGTATATATAGTGGGAGCAGCGAGTCTAGAAAAAAAGCTCACCTTGCTCCTATTACAATGGTGGTGAACAAATATCTACATCAATTTCCTTCCTGAAGGAATTCCAGATTCCAATTTATTTTCCAGGGTATAATGGTGAGTCCAATTTGATAAATAAATTAGTTTCACACAGTCATAACTTGCGACTTCTTAAGGAAGAACCGATTACCGACGCTGTAAATTTTACCGATATGCTTTTATTGGCTGAAATATCGAGGTCAGCCAAACAAAGAGGCTATCATCATGAATGCATTGTTAAATAGGGAATGCTAAATTGTGCAGAAAATTTATTAGACGATCTCTGCATTTTTGCAAAACTAGGTGAATTCCAACAGCAACAATCCAGGTGTATTCTTTACAGGTAAAATGACTAAATAGCAGTAGTAAAATGAGTCCTTGAAAAGTGCCATTTATTGGTTTATAAATTACGCGACAAAACTGCACAAGATGCTGTTTGGATGTGAGCATGATTGAATACAAGGTATCAGCTTAGGTATAAACTTCAAATTTTGTTTCAGTGTCAATGAAAGACCACAAGGAATTTTAATGACTCAATTCTAAATAAAATTAGAGGAAACATTGATTTTTGGAGATAATGTTCTGCCACGTATATAACATTAGCTAAGTTTAGTGTGACAGGGGATAACTACTACATCCTGCCGAAGTGCGAGTACCTACCTGGTGGGCCTTCAGAATTACTGTGCTAACTCAGCGGTCCTGTAGATTTGCCCGTAAAAAGTGAGTTTTTGATAACAAAATTACGCAAAGTGAGTACCTACGCGTAATCGCAGAAATGGCATCAGCACATATAACGCAATAAGCGAAGCGTGAAGGTTGCTACAGCTATTGTCACACACGGCGTAAAACTATTATTGTCGAAATGCATATCACTTTTACAAGACAAAATTATTCGTATTTGCTTTAACGTCTGTACGGAAAACAATAAATCGTTTGTAAGAAGTGTTTTCCGCGTTCACTGAAATATTTTGTCTGTTACTAATTCATCTAACCGCAGCCCCTTTGTCAACTCTGAGTTACCTTGTCCTCCATGACATTATGATATGATGGTAGGGATGATGGTAGAAGGAAAAGGGTAATTTTCTGTGTAATACTCTAAAGCAAAAAAAATACTGCTGAATTGATGGATCCGGAATTTGCCATTTTTTTCTTCACATACACTTCCAGTTTCAATTCAAGGAATTGTTCGTCCACTATTGATCTTCCTGCCACACCATTTGATACTCCCTTTGATTACTGCTGAGTGCTAGACCTTGCATATATTTCACTCTTCTCGGTTTTATTTTGTAATGCGTGGCTATAATTTTTTTCTTCTCTCTATTATTGGTTTCCTTAGAGTGAGCGAGCATTATTTTCCTTTCTCATGAAATCCTATCCCTATATACTATCATCCCAGTGCTCCTACTGTTGAGCGCTGTCGTCGTCACAGTTGTCATTTTTTTGTTTTTGTTATATCGAGCAAACAAAAGTGTACCCAGAAACTGTCCGCTTCCGTTTACAGCTTTACATTCTATACCTCTTGCGGCGAGGATTTCGGTTTTGTACAAAAAAATCAATCCTTTCGTTTCACACAAAGTAATGAAAGCTAAAAAGCTGACAAAATCAAAATGTCGAATAAATACTTAAACATCCATAACGTGCATATGCATTATGCTGCTGTCACAAACCGGAAAACATTTTTTTTCTCTCTCACAATTTTCGTATCATGTAACTGCAACGCACATTGTTTAATTGTAAGTGATAATTAACGCCATATTAATTTTGCACCCACTTTCTTTTCTCCATGTGCTGTTGACAGGATGTTTTCTGTAGAATTTAATTATATTTGCTAAAAAACTCACAGAGGAAAGTTTTTTTCGAGTGCCTTATGGTTTCCTTTTAGATGATTCAATCACACACATTAACCTGTCGTCACGTTACTTGGCCACAAAAGCATGAAAGCGTTTTGTACCTATTAAGCAGTCAAATCACGAAACCACAGGCAGTTGGTAATTGTGTGTTTTCTGTGTAGCAATAACAATTATAAGGATTCATTAATGTTTTTACGCATATTCACACAATGCTGTCATACAACGCACCAGAAAAAAATTACATTTGCCCCCGCGATTTGAAATATGGAGCAGCACCTTTACCATTACCACCAGCGTTACCACAACTTTTACATCTGCACAATGGTAATTGTGACTGTTACAGTCAAAGAAAAAAGAAAGGAAAAACGTCAAGTGAGGTGCAGTTTACTGTAAGGCAATGTGACATTGCAATAAATTCCATCCCAATTGTACGAGAGGCAATAACGCAACTCTTTGAAAAAAGCTAAGCCTCGAAAGTAGCTCCAACCTGCCAACAATTATTTATCGGTCACGTATCCGCACTGCTAATTCTTTTTAGCGTTGCTTCAAGACAAATGTGAGATTTCTGGAAACATGCAAATAGTGAAATTTCATACCTCACGGAAAAAAATTGTTTAACAAGTTTACAGCATAACTGTATAATGTCTTTAAGAAATACCCAAACATAACAATTCCCAAAAACCATTCTGGCTAAAACATAATGGCAATGCGCATTACATAATTGCAATAATTAATATATTTCCTGTCCCTTTATTTTGTCACTTGCCTCACTCTGTGATGGTATGCATTCCACAACTTACGCAATCTCACTTGTCATAGTGGATCTTAAAACAGACTTGTCGCACCAGCTTGGCAAAAACATTTGTCAAAATGAATCACTTTAAACATTACAGCTTCACTCTTTCATTGTTCTGACCTACCCGGCCGTAATCTCATGATCTCTATTTATCAGCTAATTGTTTCGTGTCAAAACGTAAACTTAAAGAATAAAACCAGATCAATTAGTAATTCTCTTTTCTCCCCTTCTGTCGCATACAATTGTTCTTTGTGGCCGACTGCGAGTAAGCAAATTGCTATATCTATGCACTTATATATTTTTTGTTTGACCAAGGATCTCTTGCAACGCTAAATAAAAAAAATGTTCAGAGTTTGCTCTTGACAGAGTATTACGATTCTGTCAGTTAAGTATGCACATAGTTAAGGCACGATGTACTAAAAGCAGTAAGCAACGCGAGCGCTTGACATTACCGCTAACGATAGATTGTTCATTTCAATAAAGGAAAATCAATCAACAGTCAATTTATTTAAGGTCACATCCATCTCGACCAGAGTATGAATGACTAACAAATTTTTCCCTGCCTGCAACCTACCTTCCAGCAAGAAAGTCTTTAAAGTGCGCAAATCGAGCGTAAAGTGTTTTAAAATTACTTGACCATGAGTTACAGTTCGTGATGCAGATATTTTCGTTTTTCTCGAAAATGGGGGATGACATGCCCAAAAAATGTCTCTGCTATAAAGCTTCAGAGTTCTGAGTGTGAGAAATTTTTTTGAGCCATTGAACTACTAAAAATTTTAATGTATTGGGCACTAATAAAAAAGCTAAACTGCATATTAAGTTTGCACTTTAATAGTGCTACTGGATATCAGATGCATATCCATTTAGCAGTTGTCAACAGGAAATTTGCATTTGTGCAGTGGATCCAGGTGTCAAATTTCAACACTCAATGATAGACCAATAACTAAACGATTTTTACTGTCGAAAGCTAATCGCACTGATTTGTTTAGTGGGCTAATATAAAGTATTAACGGAGCCGAGATTAAATTACGGCAAACTGTATCATTACAATATTGTGCAGGAGGAGTTAGAAAAATGTAAGAAAACGATACTCGTTTTTTTGAGGCGCCTCGGCTCTGGGTATTTCTTATCCTCTGTCTTTGGCTGCCCCACTGCATTGCTTAAAGCTTGTTTTGGTTTTTATCTGCAAAGCCCATGCTAAATTGAGGATTGAGAAGTGCGAGAATTTTATGTGCTTTGCTATATTTTTTTTTCGCTGGTAGCTCTAGTGCAATAATAGTCAATTGCAGGTAGGTATGGCAAATTTGATCATGGCTTAGCCACGATATAGAAATGCGAACATGCAAAACTGCTTTATTGCACTTGTGCAAGTACACAGCGTACAAGTGTTAAGCCTTTCAAACTTGTTGTTCAGTAGTGAACTATGAGATAGAGATACACTGTTTTAAGTCACCACCTCGACTATTTACATCTATCATGTTTCTAATGTTATCTAAATCTCTTGTAGTACAATTTTACAATGCAATTTGCTCGCTCAGTCACTTCTCGTTCCTACTTGGTTATACGCACACGTTGACGGTGATGATAAGTGTTTGTTTGCTACCAAACCAAACTTATTATTATTGGATTGCAACGGCTCACTCCCCTTCATTTGTAGTTTATTTGATATTGGAGGAAGGCAGGGAAAAAGCTGTACTGTGTGCCTCTTCACTCACTCTTTGTGCTAGAAACACGAAATCGAAGCGACGGTGATGTGATAAATGCGATCAACAGAAACGGAGCTAGCAGAGAGAAAACAGAAAAAACGAACCCTTCCCTTTAACTTGCCCCGTTCGTTTCCTTTTGTCATCATTGTTGTTTCAAGATCTTTGCTGTGTGTGGCGAGGCGACCATCGTCAATGCAATTACAAGTGTTTTTGGCCCCTCTCCGTTTACCTTTGCACTGATGGCAGAGCGGAGTCGTGGTGAAGTGGGGTTTTTTAAGACGTGCGGAGAAAGACATCATCACTCTCGTCATGAGGGATAGTGCACAATTCGTTTTTTAGTTCTACCCGGCATCCTCGCTCTCAAACCGCTCAGTGCTCTAACAATTTTTCTGGGGACACTGTTTAGCGGATAATTTTTTAAAAAAGACAGTTTTAGCTAGGTCAGAAGAAGCTAGCTTCTGTGTTTGTCCATTTAAAAAATAAACAGTTATTAGCTAGCATAATACATAATTGTGTTGCTAGAAAAGCGCGTGTTTTCCACTCTAAATACTAGAAAGACGCTGGAGTTTAGTGGGAAAATCGGCAATGGATCAGGCTTTCCATTACAAGGACTATTGTCACAACCAACCGTTGTCACACCATCGCCCTATAAATTCCTTTGCCCAACAGCACCTTCATCACCACCATCCTCAGCATCACACGCATCCCCATAATTCCCATAGTACACATCAGCATCCACACCAATCATCTTCTCAGCAGTCTGAGACGTCTCACCTGCAGCCACAACAGAAACCAGCGATTCCCGCTGGAACAGGTACAATTCCTCCTGCTACAGCTAACTCTTAAGATAACTAATTTAGAGATTTTAATTACATACATGGCCACAGCTTAAAGTTGCATAGTTTGTAGAGTACTGTTCTTTGCAGCTAGCAGAGTATTACTACAACAATTAATTACACAGGAGCCTACAAGCGTTGCGTAATACAAAAAAAAGCCATCATGTAACAACTTATGTCGGTTCTTTCATTCAATTTGTAAAAACTGTAGTAGCATTTAAACTACGCACATGATACAGGGCAGGAAAGTGCACAAAATATTATTTCTTCTAAACTCCCTCTTAAATGATACTGTTTGCTTACTCCAGTCCAAAAATCAAATAGGAATTATCCATGCTAGTGAATTGCTCAAAACTTGAGAAAAATATAAAAAAAAGTGAATGAATCGGAGTGAGATTACAACCTGCATGGCACACAACATGCAGAGCAGTATGATGCAAACGACCCTGAGATCTAGGAATCATCGTGTAATTTATGAAATATGAAATATAAAAATTGCATTTTTTCTGACTAATCTGGTAATCTACTATGTAATCAATTGAGAAAACAAGCAAGATGTATTTTTAGCGTAGGAGTGCTGCTGCACGGAGTAGGTGATGTGAGGCGAGTTTTGTAATTATTGTGAATTTGTGAGCTAGCTTGCTCCTCTGGATTGTATAAGCTGCAGCTGCAGGAACCCAGAAATAATAGAGTTCATAAAGAAATTTTTCTAAGATTAGTTACGGGTAGTTCTCATGAAAAACTGGAAACTAATAATGTTTCTGAAAAAAAACTAGAGCTGCACTTCACTCACTGTGAGCAGTTTCCATTCTAATGCATGGGAAAACCGAGAGAAAAATGCAGAAAAAAATTTTCATCAACCGTAAACATTTAGATTCCACGCTTCGCTTGCAAACCGTTTAGCTCTAGAAATCTAGAGCTTGTTTTGTTCAGCAGGTATCTTGACGAGTTACAGGCAAGCTATTTCTATTGCTGCGAACAATAAATTCTACAATTCTTTCTGGAAATTTTCTGGACAGGGTTGGTCAAGGAAGTTAAACACTCTCAGAAACATTGAGTGCAGCTAGCAGAAACTTTAATTTGCAATTAGGCACAAAACTGGTCTCAAGTACATGAAAATAGCTGCAGGGTTTAACTGTGCCATGCCATTATGTAACGAAGCGGAAACTAAATTTCTGAAATTGCTACATACAAATAAATACTCACTATACCGAAACCGGACTTTTGTATAGTGTACTCCAGGACGAAAAACATTATTTGGAGAGCCTAAACGCACAAGGAAATATGGGTCATTCTGAGACTGTCCATGCTAAAGCTAGTTCTGCTGACAGTTGCTGAGAAAACCTATTTCATAACATGCTTCTCATTATTCAAGCGTTACTTAAATTCTACTGGCTCGCTAATTATCAGTAAAACACATGCATAATATTTTGAAAAAAATAATTTCAAGCTTGATCTGCATCTGTAATTGTAGCCAATGCGCTTTTCAGCAAGTTGCACGATAACTGCGCTTGAATGACCTCGACTCGCTATCAATTTCATTAAGAGATGTAAGAAGATAAAAATCATTGTCTTCTTGCACTCAGTTATCAGAGCATTTAATTCACTCACAATTGCAGTGCTGTTTAATAATAGAATAGGTTCCTTGTCTACAATTCTATTATTCTTTTGGGTAAAGAATGCAACACGGCTGATTTAAATATATATATATATATATCGTAGAATATACCAAGTTCAGCCTTAGCAGACAAATTCCACATTTTTGTAGAAATTTTTTTTTGAAATTGTAAAAGCATACTGATAAATTGTCGTTAGCGTAGCATAGGTAAAACTTTTTCAATTTTAAAATAATTTTTTAAAGGTTTGTATTAGGATTAGTGACATTTATGCGATTTACTTTTCAAAAAATAAGTACATGTTGTACGGATTTCAAATTTTTGTTTTTGAGCTTCGTCACTTTCGTTATTCTAGAAAGCTAAACAGGGAAACGGATACACATGCCTCCGTTAAAAAAAATAAGTACATGTTGTACGGATTTCAAATTTTTGTTTTTGAGCTTCGTCACTTTCGTTATTCTAGAAAGCTAAACAGGGAAACGGATACACATGCCTCCGTTTCACGATAAAATTATTACCACATTTGGTGTAGGTATTATACATAGTTGCCCTGCGTACGAATGGGTAGCACGTTTAGCTTCATTTCAGATTTTCAATGTACTCATATCAAATTCAGTAAAGATAAATGGCGGTGATAGAGAGAAAGGATATTAAAAAAGGTAAAGAATACAGTGTTGGTAAAAATCAGTGGTATTGACTGCTGCAGCCACAATCTCGTTTGCTTCTGTCCTGATGAAGCAATTGTAAAAGTATTGAAAAGTCATACCCTGTTCAATTTAAATTTTTATTTTGCTACATATCACACTCGATATTAGTGCTGATTAGCATCTGATTTTTCTGAATGAAAACGTACGGCGAACAAGTGTAGAGAACAGTGGATAGTTACTTCCTAGGGAGGAGGAGGTTGTTGGTTGGTTATATGCCTAAATTATGTGGCTCGATTTGCGAGATTAGAATTAAAATGCTCAGATTTCTGGCAAGAATCGTATATGAATCGGCACAAGAGTTATGTAAATGCAAAGAGAGAAAATCGCAAAAGCCCAAATTCTGTGTCTGCGTAATACATAATTCCCCTTATCTTTTATAGGCGGTTCGTCGTGCTAAATAAAAAGTCCAAATAACTTTTAAAAAATCTCCTGCGGGGCCTTTCTCTAAATTCACAGCTCCTTATCACTTCCGACTGAAACCATAGTTGAGCACATGTGTCAACTTATCCCTCTCCAATTATAGAATAGCAAAGTTCTGCGTAAATTTTTGAATCAGAACTCGAATTCGAACCGGACAGTACTCAAACAATGCAGTGTCATTAACTTGGTTTTAATGGCAAACCTCTTACACTGCAATAAAAAATAGTTCATGAGTGTACTTGGCATTATTAAACACTTTGGTGAAAAAAATAATCTAAATTTCACAGATAGTATTAACCTCTGTTAAAAAGCTGATGAAAACGAATGAATAGTCGAGTGAGGGACAATGGGGGACATTGCAGGCAGTGACGGTCACTCTTGCTGCTGTAGGTACTAAAACAACTCATTATTTTTCATATTTACTTGCTTTTATGCAACCATTTGATAAAAGAATCCACGCACATTCAGGATTTAATTAGGCATTGAAAAATTTTTTTTTGCACAAGAAAAGGGAAAAAGGGATCATAGAGAATTTTTGCCCATGTTCGTTATCTCAGCCCTGCGTGGCTCTAACCCCCTCCTATCAAGATGACGGTCCGCGTTCTTAACGTGAACCTCCACTATTTTCCTATTTTTTTTTGTTCCATTTCTTCTGATTTTTCAATTAGCTGCAGCGTCTTGTTTCGTATAAGCTAGCGTCTTTGTTTTGATTGTCGCACAGCTACTCTATTACATAAGGGAGCGTGGCGTCTTTTAGAATACTGCAAAATTATGCTAATATGTTTTCAAGACCATTGTGCAGCGGGGGTAGCGCAAAAAAAGTAGTTTTAACTTTTTTTAATGTCCTGCAAAAGTTGACGGTATTAAGTTTTTCTATGTTAACTTAACAAGCCACGAGCAGCAGCAGCATGGCATACTTAGTCAATTACTATTAATAGCTACTCACGAACCAAAAATTACAACGACTCCTTTGAACTAATGAAAGAAATGCAAAAGAAATCGTTTGAATCATTTCCCTTTTACGTAATCTTCCTCTTGGCGAGTGAGCTGCTACATATTTGCAAACAGTGTGCACTGCTGAAGGTAAAGCTGTTTTTTTTTTGCTTTACTCCTGAGTAAAATCCACCTCTTTTCAGTTCCCTTAATGCAGAACGATCTCAACTTTCGTAGAAGGCGTAAGAAACCCTCCAACCAGCCCCATATGAGAAATGACTCAACTTGACTTTGCAGTTTGCTGCCTGCACTCTTAACTAATTTCTTATTCATATTGTAGTTATGATTATGGTTATTACTGAGTATACCAATAGCTGCTTTACTTCATCACGCCAGTAACACGTATTGCGACAAGAGCGCCATTAAAAACGCAGTTCTCCTCCGCGCAAAATGTATCAAAATTATTGGTCATTATTTGTGAATAATTACTCTGATGATGCTATTTAGTGAGCTGATTTTTTTTTCGTTTCAAAGGAATAACAGAGCTGCCAAAAAATAAGTTGTAAATACTCCTTGTGAGGAACAACAGTGCGCTGAGTTGTAGACATTCGACGCAATTATTACAAAAAAATGCATCTCTTATCAGATTGCTCGAATTACAGAGCAAATCCCTGAGCTCGGTAATAAAGTAAGTGAGCTTTGCATTGTGGATATTGTGATGATGTAAACCTTCAGTTGTGTTACAAACTGGCTTGAATATATCTCCTTGTGTGATTGACATTATACCAGACTCAAATCTATTGTTCATAATAAAAATTGGATTACATAAGCTACCCTTTTCTGATATGGCAGTATAGCTTCGCTAATTAAACAAGTGGAAGTATAATGAAATTGTTGTTGTCCAATTGAAGCTATTCAGGCGAAACAAGATCCTTAAAAAGTCTTAAAAAGGCAGTTCGCACTGCCACTAAAAATGCATCGATAAAGCAGTATCAATAAAGCAACTCTAGCGCGAAGCAGTTTTTATTTTATGGGCTTTGATCTCGAAATTAATAATTAATACACTGAAACAGGGTGTATTTGTCAATAGCTTAAAGTTTCACTGTGAGCTGCTCCTCTTAAGCTAAAAGGAATTTAGAGTTGTGTGGATGTGCTTAGCTCGAAACTCGAATTTCAAAATGTATAATTTCAATTTCACCGAGTGCAGAACGGATGCAATAATTTTTCACGAGTCACCAGGAAATCTGTCGGCACTTGGTTGCGAGATATATAAAAAGAGCGTCATTATTCCATTGTAGCGTTTTTAGCGTGCATGCGAAGCTGTGACAGTAGAAATGCACATTTTGGTTCTTAGGCTATGGCTCTGGTTTTATCCAACGACTGAAATTAAATACGGTTAATAATAGCACTGATAACTTTTTCACTTCTAACAAAAAGCTTGTTGTCGCTCCTTTTCTTTCATAATCGCTCATGTTATTATTATTTTTATTATTATTTTTGTGTTCTGCAAGTAGGTCATCAAACCTATTAACGGAGTGTTTCAAGAGCTCTCCTTCTGTGGTAGTAAGCTGCTCTGAATTTTTGGTTTTTAGAAGCGTCGTTAAACTCCAGCCTTAAATAGAACCGTGAGATTTGAGATTAAGCGAAACTTGTCAATGCAAAAATTGAGCTGTATTGGGAACAGAAATGGGCGCAACTCTGCCGAGCAGGTGTAATGGCTAGCTGTTAAAAAATATTCAATTTTGAAAATGGGTTACATCCATCAAGTATGTGCAATTTTTGGAAGTCGCCAATTGAAAAAGTTCTTTGGACGAAAGTGTGAAATTTTGACAAAGTGAAAATTGCACTTCTAAATAGGCGCATTTATTCACCAACCCGATAATAATAGTAATTTTCGTTGTTTTAAAAAACTATAAAAATGTGGGTGGATATCTTTATTGGTAGCAATCTCCTACTTGCACTGAGCATCTTAACACAAATCGATTGTCTTTTTTTGGCTCTTCATCCTCCAACACAAATATCATTGAAAATGGGTAATCGATTGATAATTTTACGTTCTTGAAAAGTACTTCTTAAAAATGACTTCTATGAATAGGCCGGGATAATTATTCAGTGACAAATTCCTACCTGAGATTTCACTTTCTTGCGGTTTCTAGACATGCACAAACATAAGAGTTGAGGCCGTTATTTAGGTAACACAAGAAGGAATTATTTAGGAATCCAGTTGATTGGTTTCTTTTTTTCTTTGGTTATTGTGGTCACCAAAGTGGAGCAGTAGGGACAGTTGGGATTCTTGAAATTTTGGTTGTTTTTTTCTAAACTAGCAATGCAATGTTGACTCACTCCTAAATTGTTACGTAACCAGCAATGAAACAATGTATTTTTGAGCGCACTCGAATCATAGGGCGTATTGTAGAGGTCAGTAAATGACCATGTGAGGAGAGCCATATTATATATTAAAAAATAACTGCTATTTCAAGGGAAGCATCTGGAATTATTTTTGGCAGTCCCATCACAACCAATTTTTAATAATGAAATGACAAGTTCATCACAGCTTGATATCTACTCGTCTGGTGGAAAAGTAAGCCACGATTACATGAGTTTGAGAAGGGGTAGCGGTGATGAGGGATCCTAATAATCATTATCATCACCTGTGTTTGTGTGTGGGGAGAGCAAAGTCAGGGAAACGATTGGATATTCCTCCAGTTTTCTATCTTTGTCAGTTGGCCTCTTTCTCACGACCAGTGGGAACGTGTAATTCTCATTATTCAAAAAAAAAATATTATTTTACCCCTGCCCATGCTTTCAAATGTGCATCAAGGAATTTAATGACAACAGCTGGAGCTAATAGTATCCGTTATTGTTTGTTTTTTAATTAAGTTTATCCCTCGTGTTTAGCGTTAGGAGAAGTTTTCACAATGGAAAGTGGACATGATCAATTGTTCAATATTTTGGGTTTGTCTTGACATTCTACAAATGCTCGAGGGGTTCAGAAGATCATGATCAGGAGAGCTATTGATCAAGTTTTTCGTTTGCAAGCAGTTTCGCTTGTAGAGTAGAGGCGACCGGTTTGTTTTCTAAACAAATAAAATTGTATTAATGATGATTTTATCTATCTTCTAATGCTCTCAAATGAGGAGCAAAGTGGAGCAGTACAGATATAGCACATTTTTTACACTCTTGCGGGCCTCGCCTTTTAGTCATTTACTTTGAACGTGATATTTAAAAGAGCGCTGGCTTTGGCTTGCACTTGCAGAACCAATTTATCAAAAGTATCAAAACCTGAAAACTGTATGAAAATAATTAACAAAATGCAGCTAAACAAGTGCAAATACCTATCAAAAAGTGTACTGTGGGAGAGGAATTCATCATTAGCTAAATGCAGGGAGGCTCTGCAAAGGAAAAAAAATCTCTGTCATCTGTTGCAAAACGACAATGGCGTATGTGACGCATTTGACATTGAAATTTTCTCTTCAAAGTACTCACTATGCTGCACTTCTTTATGCATGATTAGCTTTCCGATGATAATTTAGAACAATGTCATTTTCAATAAATTTGAAAAAAGTAGAACTGCTCAATGAACCATGCAGCTGAAAACGTTTCATTTTTGTTTTCTTCATTTCAAAAAGACTTTTTCTGCAAAGAAAAATCGTTTCTGAAGAGAAAGAGGCACTTTAGTGACTTGTAATTTGTATTCATTTCTACCTTTCCCTTTCATTCACAAAATCCAATTCCTTCGCGTCAATTTCACATGCCACCATGTGTTCTGTTTGCTTTGCACAATACCGTTCTAATTCACGTTCGTAATATCGTAATGCTCTGGTTGCTCTGCTGCTGGTGACCACACCACCGCCAAAACTTTACTGCCGCAGCATCTCTGCCTCCGCCGTCTACTGCCATGCTTATAGGTATCTCCTCATCCTCATAGTAAAAAAAGCGATCAAGATGTAATGAATTGGCTGCATTTCTATGCAAAAAAAGACTGAAATTTATGTACAGGACTAGACAAATTTTCTAAGTTGCCATTAAAACTAAATTGTCATTTCCTTCCTTTTTTGTTCCCTCTTGGAGGGGTAGGAAATATAGTTCAAGAAATGGATAATGCACTGCACAAGGTTAGCCTTTTTATTGGGTGACCTCACACATTTCGTTTATTGGTATTTGCTATATGAACGTATAATTAAATTATCATAATGATGATTTCGTATCTATCTACGTGTCATTATTTCCTCACCTTGTCCTTTTATTTTGCTTCGCCATGATTTTCATCAACAAAAGCAAGGGGACAAGCGTTACTAAAGTTGACTGCACTCTAACAAACATAAAAATTGTTTTTTTGCCAAGGGTTGATCCTGATCTTGGGAATGCAATTTACTGCAGGAAAAAAGCGCCTTTCTGTACGATTGTGGCAGGAATGATAGTGCTGAATTCCTCAAAGCCTCTGTTCTCACTTTCAAAAAATGTGACTTGCTTCTTTCTGGATGAGTTACTTTGTGTGACTCGACTCCTCACTTTGCATTATCCGTAGTTTGACTTTGCAGATTTCTAACTTGCTTCATGATTTTCCGTATTACTCTCATTAAAGGTTGAAGCAGTGAGTTTTCAAATTTGCAGTTTTCAGCAAGGACACGTATGATACGCTCAATGGCACGTCGTAATATATTGATCTGCATTTAAATGTTTAATATTCAGCAAGTACCGTAATAATCAGTAAAAAAATGTTCGCAGATAGTACACTCAAAATTATGTTACTTTTTTGAGAAATTGATGATATCGATGACGACTGCGCTTGTATCACTTACGCGACATTCCTTGAATTAATTCGTCCAAGCAGAACAAAACTGGCCTTCAGGCCTGCAAATGTCAAATTTTTGGTGAAGGCTACCAAAAAATGAGCCTTCGGCTAAACTATGCTTACACAGAGTGCACATTTCATCAAATTACTTGTCGAAACCTGTCACTTCCTTTCTTCTCTTGTTTACGTGTTTACGTTTCAAAAATATTTTTTTACTTGACTCCCTGGAACTCTCCTTCCCCTTCTTAGTGTTGACTCAACACGACATTTTGACCAAAGCTCGAATCACGAAATATTACATGTATCGACAAAAATAAATTTCCAAAACAGGTAAAAATTGTGAAATGTGGCGTGATTCAGCAGCGTTATTTTGTAATTTCTCACTTACACACTTTGTGGGTAATCGGAGCAGTGTAGGCCGTTTACTACAAGAAAAGTATATGCCCAATAAATAAATAATAATGACAATAATGGCAGTCGAGCCTTTCATTAATCCCATTTTTCTACGCATCATTTTCTTATCGGCTGTCATGCTGTTGTAGTAACGTCACTCGTCAAACGTCGTTCACACAACGCACGACGTGTTATTACTGCGAGATGGACTTTTCAACTTGTCCAACTCCGTTTTTCAACACCCTCCTCGCAGTTCTCATCATCAAAAGCTTTTTTTTTTAGAAAAAAAAACATTTTCGCTTCCATTCTCAGAGCAGAACCGGCGCAAGCCGAAGTCGTGTGCCTATTCTGTTTCACCCCTTTGTAATGCTCAGTCAACACAAGCCCTCCTTCCTTACGTGTTTCCGGTGATAGTTGGATAGATATCTCACCTGACTTTTCACTTTTTCTCCAGCCAGCCATCACCCCTCACACCGTCCGTTTCAATTATTGATGATGATAATGATTGGAACATGATGTGACTTCTTGTATGATTTACAGCAACAAAAACTCAAAAGCTCTAATGAATGAATTTTTTTTTCTAGGCACACTTGAAATTCCATAATGTGGGACTACTTTATGATTACTTTTTAAACTAAAAGTAAAAATATATTGTATCGTGCTGAGCCTTGTTTTGTAAGCAATTTGTATTGTGCACGTGCACTTGACCATTATTTCGGTTTCTATTGAAATTCTCCTTTGTTTAGATAAACTCACAATGCAACATTTTTTCGCATCCATTTACTAATGGTGGTTTTATTTACCAACACTCACGAAACAACGCATTCGTAAACAGCTACGCAAATCGTTATATGCTCATTGTTAAGGGCTTCGCGAAGGCTCGGCGAACTGTGGCGTTGTTACTCTGTTAGCTTTAATTTACTATTGCTACAGTGTTTTAATTAACAGTAGGTGGACAAATAATTAAATTAGCTGTGTTCTCAGCTAGTCCAATTATTTATGCATGACCGAATATCACTAGAGCAATATTATTAACGTATTTGGAGTGTGACAACTCCACAAAAAGCAAGTGTAAACAGTAGCGCGCTTTGTTTACTCAAGGAGCACGCCAGTGGCTATAAACAGGCTATAAACGAAGTGGAATAGCTAACAAAGAGCTAATGCAAATATTATGCACATGTATAATTTATGTGCTCTAACGGCGTGCATAAATATAGCGCGTAGTGCAAAGTGTGCTCAAACATGGAGTGGATTAGTTATTCGCCTCCTGCTTCTCATAATTAAATGATCAGGTTTTCTTAATATGAAAACAAGTGTAAATGAAGAAACGCCGGAAATGCAATGACTCGTTTAAATGAGCAGAGTAGGCATTTGATGTAGGAGTAGAATTGAAAAAAAGCGAGAATTCAACAGCGAGGGAATTTTAGCCACCCTTTACCTTTTGCAAAAACGGCCTTGATAACCGATACAAATTTTCTCTGGTATTGACGAAGAAAAAAAAATTACACTGGAAATTGGACTCTGCTGAAAACTATTTCTAGAATAGTGTAAGCTGGTTACACCTTATCGTGACTTAAGTCGTTTAGTCAAGGAAAAGAGAGAAAAAGTTCAGAGTATGAAATGCTAAAACTGGCATGACACTGAGGACGATGAAGGCAACAAGAGAAAGGCAATAAGCGAAAACTTTGGGTTGTGTTTTTGCTCCATTTTTTCACTCCTGAAATCATCCAATCCGTTTCTCTGATTTAACTTTCTCGTCTTTTTTATCTCTCTCTCGGCATAGTTATTTTATTCCAGAAAGCTCGTCAGTTCCCTCCGTTATGAGGGTAATTGCGTGATAGGGCAATGTAAGTTTTTCCATGCTAATTACTGAGGAAATGAGAAATGTGCCCTTTCCAAAAAAATCGTGCTCAATGACAGTATTCATGGCGTATAACAAGGTATAAAATCCATATCCTTTGTTGATGGAAATGGAAAGCGTGATATTTATAAAAAAATGAATATTTTTCGGTGAAGGATGATCCTTACATAATAGTGCAGGTATAGTAATCATCATTGTTTTACATGTAGAACGCTCTATCCGCTTATCCGTAAACCGACTAATGATGGAACAACAAAATCATTTTGTATGACATGTCTAATAACAGTAATAATAGTTATGGCAAGAGCATAAATTGCCCATCGCAGCATTTCTCATTGATCCCTTGTGATTGCATTTTCCGTTACAAAACAAACCAAGACAGTTGTATAATGGAAGTGTAAATTAGCGTGGCAAAGGTGGACAGAGCTATTTGGACTGGGCATACACAGCACTACCTTCTTCTACCTGAGTCATTTCGGGTAGTGTTGAGTCCCAAATGCATTTTTAGCTAAATTCCATTTCCACTCCCCTCTCGAGGTAGGGGAATAGAGGGAAAGGAAGAAGAACATACATAGGTGGATAATAGTGCGGGCATAATCCCTTATTTTGAACGATTGCTTAACGCACTGTCATATCATAGATTATGGCAGGTGCTGGCTCCTGGTTAGTGTACATGCCTTCCAGTTCCTCGTTATTCATTTGCTCACCTGCTTCCAAGATCCATTTCCTCCCACTCTTTTACCCCTCCGCTTTAATTAAACTTGTCAATGAATTTTGTCATTTTCGTATAAAGGAGAGAAAAGCTCATACCAAAAGCAAATCACTCGTATTCCGTTGCTCCTCGCTGGATTTTTATTTGGGGCGAATCTGGCATTTTTTTTATTTATCGTAAATGGTCGGTAAATGGTAATATTTTAGATGACATTGCTCGTTTGTACCTCTTTTATATAACTAGAAATTTGACTCCTTCTATATCGCAGTAGTGTAATGAGCGAAGGAAATTTCCTTTTGGCAGTGGGCGCATCAGTCTGCACATATTTGCTTAACGGTTTATCCACATTCACATAAAAAATTCAGTTTATGAGGTTTTTCCTTTTGCACTGCTGTTGAGATTTCCTCGCGAGTGTTGCACACATTCTGGCATTTCCACAGAGTTTGGCTTTCTCGGATCGATTGCCTTATTTGGATTGGTCCGAGAGCCAACCTGGGTCGGACAAATTTCGGAGCAGAAGCCATTCCCAACTCGTCTGCTCTGTTTAGCCCTACCATCAGGACGACCTTTGTTATCGATTGAATCCAGCGTACAAAGCCAGTGTAGCTGGAGTGTCCACGGGGCAAACTGAGATTCCTCAAGAAAACGTTCCAACAAAACTCGCTTTTTCAGTAGTATTCCTCAGTTATTCAAGAAAACGATACATACATAAAAGCAGCCAAAATACGAATAATTATTCTCAGACATAACAAAAAATATTCTTGATAGTCATGTGCCAGTGCAAAAGTTTAGTTGTAAATTGCGATTACGTCCCTTGTACTGGTCACTTTGTTTTCTAAAAATTGTCAATCAGTATCACCATGTCAAGTGATAGTGGAAATACGAGTGTTGTATCTAGTGTGCCTACTAGACACGTTTCCCTACAGGAAGCGATAACTACGTCATGTAAATACAACACTTTCCATATAAATATTTTTCTGTATTAATTTACTTTCTCATATTTGTAAATTGTAAAATATCACAGGGATGGGGTGCAAACATAATTTAATCCATTTTTAGTGTAGTTTTTGTGGCTAGAACCTATAGATAATTTTTTCCTATGTTGCCTATAAATTTCCATCACAAAAAGAACAAATAAAGGCGTGAGTGTAAAATTTGTTGATCCCTAATACAAGTTGATCGACAAGGATTTAATTCCAAAACTAATATTTGAGCAGTCACCTTCGGAAATTCCTTCAGCTCTTTCAAGCCGTTTGCTTTTGTTTTGCTTTAGCTGCTAATTGCATTGTGTAAAGTTATATCGTTTGATACATTTCTGAATTGCGTAAGCTCAAAATTATTATTTTTTTGAAATGATTTCGATTTCCACATTTACGCCTTTTGTGCCTAATCAGCAAATAAATACTAAAAATATGTTGAGTGCTCGGGCTCTTCTACAATGGACGATTGCTAATAGAAAGCAGCGGCAAGTTGGAGAGAGAGAGAGGAAAGAACTTTCTAAAAAAATACGATTTACGTTACAAAAATAATTGGCAGCGGGGGTGACACTTGTTTCGTTAGGAATTAAATGAAAAATTTCCTTCCATTTTTCGCTAACTTCCGCTAAAAATTATTATGGCTATGAGCACACCCAGCTTCATTTCGACTTTATAAACCATGATTTACCGATTTCTAATATGGCCTACTCAAAAGCTGGGCCTATAGTCACAGCTTGTACCAGCTCACGAAAGGAAGCGCTATTTTAGTGGACTAAAGCCGACCACTTCTGATCGCAAATCTCACCTACTTGTAAACCGTTTTTGTTGATATAAAAATTAAGAGCGCAATTACTGCCAAGACAAGAGAAACAGTGTTGAAGCATATCAAAACCCAGTCCAATTTTAAATGAACAGGATAATTTAGCATACTTGTAGGGTAGAGCTAATTTTGTGCAAGAAATTGTAAGCAAACATGCATTCTGTCAATCACTTACCGTGCAGGACTTTAAACTTGAATGGCTACTTAAGTGTAAATTCAAGACCAAGTCGAATTTTATATAGAAAGGGAAAAAAATCGAAGCTATATTGGTTACTATTTTTTTGCAATTTTTGCGGGAAAGGGTTTGCCTGGGGGTGTGGGAAAGGGTAATGCGTTTTGAGGGCTTTACACCTAGACTTGCAAATAAGACACTGTACGCGTCCGTTACGTAATAACACTAATCTAGTTACAATCTCAAAAAATTGTATGCTGAAGGTGTCCGAATCATGATTTGTTTCTTGCTTGCATCACACCACGCAGTATAAAAAAAAGTGGTCACTTTTTCTCTCGAAAAACACGTCGTGCGGTAATTAGAGAGTCCAACCTTCTACCTGCTCGACAAAAAAAAACTTTTTTTACGAAAGACGTGAAGGGAGGCAGTTCTTTGAAAAATCGATAAGCGGCCATCTCAATAATATCTCTGAAATCTATAGGATTGAAGTAAAGTATTTATGATACGTGAACAGTTGCTATCTGCGTACACCTATTAATGCGGTTTTCGAGGGAAAATAATTTTGTGAGTAGAGTTTTGTAAGGGAGACTAGCTGATCTTTTGTAACTGTGGTGACACGATCACCACTCATTTCAACTTAAACGTTGACCATCAAATCTCTTTATAACCTACATGCAGAAAATTGTTAGAGTAATAATAATGAAGAATTTGGAGCACTACCTCAGCTACTATAAAATTATTTGGTTTTCTCTCGATTACGTTTTAATAGGTCGGGAGGAATTTTCAGGACTTGATAATGATGCTCTGGATTTTAGTCAACTTGAAGACTTTATTGCCAATGAAACAGATACAAATGGAAGGTAATTAACGGTTTTCCTAGTAGATGACTTTGACTTGTAAAACTGATGAAAAAAATGAGAGTGTGGTATGTTCTTTAGCTACTTTGCGGACACCTTGGCAAACAGTGAAGCGTCCAAACATGCAGGCGCTCCACCAACATCTCAAGCAGCTAGGGAAAGGATATTAGTCATATCTGCAACATCCGTTCCTCCAACTGATCCAGCAATCTATGTGGGAGGGAAAACTGGCACGACAGCGACTTCCTCCCGACCAAATCCATATCCTCCGGGTTTGGCGGGATCATTGCCGTATGCAATTTTTGCAATTTGCTAAGCGTTTTTAATAAGATTGTAATTAGTGGAAGAAATTAGATTTTTATCGTATTTTTGAAATAGGCATAATTTGCCAGACAGTCCACCAGATTCAGGCTCTGAACCTCCATATTCTCCGACGGACCCTGGCTCAAGATCACCAAGTAAGAGTGGTTTTTGCTAGCATTTTTCAGTTTCTCTCTAGCGCTTCTGTTCGGTTTTCTCAAAATCGAACAAATTTACTCACTTTTTCAACTTCCCAAACAGTACGCAGATCATGTTGTAAATGAAATTATAAATTTGCTAATTCAAACTTCAATACCAATGTTAGATCACAAAGGGAATGTAACTGGACGACGAAATCTGCACGACCTCCTTGTCCATCCAATATATACGACATCGCAGCAGCATGGGGGCTCCACAGCCACAACTATTCTTCCTCTCATCCAGCACGACCTCCAGTCATTGGAATCTCCACTTCCTCATATTGCTCCAATTCATGTCCCACCGCTAATTCCTATATCTCCTACTACTGCGGGAAGCTCTGTGGAGTCACCTGCTGGTAATGCAACCTTGACAACTTTGGAAGGGGCGCATTCGAGCCACGGGCCTGGAGAATCTTCTCAATCAGCTTCTACAGGAACATCTCAGGCAACATCATCTCAAAATCCTGCAGTTTCACAAGGTCAGAGTGAGCCGGTGGTTCCATTTTATACTCAGTTGACGCCTATTCATAGTAATGAGTTGCCTGTGGCAGCCGTTCCCCCGGCAAGAGGTGGTAGAAAGCGAAAGGCCTCTGGGTCAGGTGGTGCAGCAAATGGAAAAGTTGTCCATGTTAAGCAGGAGCCAGGCTTTTCTGGGGAAATGTCTCCATCAGACTCAAACTGCTCGAATAACAACAGCAATGGAAACAGCGGGAGTGGCGTTCAGGTTGATGATGACTACGGATTCGACTTTTCAGGGGATCCATCCATGTTCCTTGACTCAAATTATCAATGCATAAAGTTCCAAACTTTCCAAGAGAATACATGGCATACGCTAACCGACGAGTCGTTTAAGGAGCTGTAAGCTTTTATTTTCAATTTTACTTTAAATCCAAGCTAATGAGTTCAACTTTATTACTAACCGCTTTATTTCGCTTCTCTAGACCGATCAGCTTTTTAACCTAAATTTTAATTTTTAAATGAGAGATTTTGCAGTTTAGAATTTCGTTTTTAAAGGATGGAAATGAATCAGGAGCAAGTATCCAAAATTACGGTTGGCCGGCTTCACTTCAACGAAACGACATCCAATAACATGAGGAAGAAAGGAAAGCCAAATCCAGATCAACGATATTTCTATCTGGTGGTTAGTTATAATGCGCATTGTGTAGATGGAGGAAGCTACCCGATTGCCGCCCATTCGTCTCAGAGGATCATTGTCAGAGTATGTCTCATTGCTATCTAGAGCTATGACCTATGTATCTGAAAATTTTGGACTAACCAGAAAGCAATATTAAAAGTCATTTCTATAAGCAGGCATCGAATCCAGGACAGTTTGAAAGTGACATGGAACTCTCATGGCAAAAGGGTCACACATCCGACTCCATTTATCATGCTGGTAGGGTCGGCATCAATACAGACCGACCAGAAGAGGCACTGGTTGTGTATGG
The DNA here is from genome assembly GCA_027744115.1 of Acrocyrtus sp. NNG-2020. NCBI lineage: Eukaryota > Metazoa > Arthropoda > Collembola > Entomobryomorpha > Entomobryidae > Acrocyrtus > Acrocyrtus sp. NNG-2020. Next base: position 25,181 of record JAHZND010002447.1, read on the forward strand.
AAATTGCAAGATCACGGGGCAAATTACTCACCCAAGTGATACTAGAGCTAAGCGTGATATTACAGAGGTGAGCGTGCAAAAATACTCTTTTGAAATTGTTATTTGCTTTGAGGGCTAAAATTATGCATTCGTTTCCTAATTCCAGGTGGACACTAAAGAACAGCTAAAGAATGTTCAGCAACTCAGGGTTGTTCGGTACAAGTACAATCCCGAGTTTGCAAAGATGCTAGGTCTTGCGGAAAATGAGGCCATGGACACAGGCGTTATTGCCCAAG